>WEDG01006465.1:0-139794 GCA_017591395.1 Schistocephalus solidus
ACCGTTCGGTTGTAGAGTTAGAGAAGGAATACACGCATTTGAGGTCATCAGCATAAATAAAAGATTGAGAATGTTTAACTATCGTTCTCGTATCACTATGAAGTCATGACTCTCTACAGACCACCGGGGACAGACACTGACGCTGATACTTGTTTGTTGGAGAACATAAAGGAGATTGGTAGTCGACCTGATGTTGTTCTAATGGGGGACTTTAATGCACCCAGCATTCGATGGATCGATCTGCTGGCGCAGTGCTCAAAGTTGTCCTTCGATCACCGTCTGCTTAAGTCAACACTTGAAGCTCTTCTCACACAACATGTATTTTTTTCCAACAAGAGCGCGTGGAGGACAACAGGCTAGTTGTTTAGATCTCGTCTTCACTAAAGATCCTGACAGTATAAACGAGGTTCACTTCCTACCTCCACTTGTTCGAAGTGATCATGCAGTACTTTCATGGGAGTATGGTTTATATTCGGTGCCACCTGCAATGAATGAAACCAGGCCAAATCTATGGCGGGGAGACTATTGCAAGTTGAGAGCTGAGGCATCACGAATGGACTGGGATCTTTTCTTCTCCGGGAATGTCTCTGAGGACTGGAATTTATTTAAGGAGTGGTTGTTGAACCTAATAAAATTCCACTGTCCGCCATCAAAACTTACGATATCTAACAGACCACAGTGGCTAACAAGGGAACTGAAACGAGAGATTAACAGGAAAGGAAGGCTTTGGAAGAAATTTTGCCGATCCAATGAAAATTTAGCCTTGCAAACATACAAAACGCAAAGGAATAAGGTTAAAAGCCTAATCTTCATTAGCCGACGGGATTACGAGAGGGATTTGCTCCAGCGAGCAGTTCACAATCCCAAATTGCTCTACAGCTATGTAAGAAAAAAAGCACACGAAACAGGAATGCAATTCCTGTAATGAGAAAGGATGATGGTTTCGAGATTACAGAAATTCAAAACAAAGCTGAACACTTTTTCACAGTTCTTTCAGTCAGTTTTTAATCCGAGAAGCAGTTTTTATTCCATCTAGTTTGCGAGACTATTGGGAGCACCAATTATTCAGGATATGCTCTTTCGAGAAGAGGCGGTCTTTGAAGAATTAAAAAGTCTGAACGCATGCAAATCCCCTGGCCCCGACGAGATTCCAGCAAAGTTACGCCTCGAACTTACTCGAGAGCTTGCCAAACCGCTATCCTTTCTGTGTTAGAAATCGTTTGACACGGGAATGCTTCCTACCGACTGAAAAACAGCCCACATTACACCGCTTCACAAAAGCGGTAGTCGTGCATTTGCTTCAAACTACAGGCCTGTCAGCCTGACCTCAATCTGTTGCAAGGTTATGGAAAAGCTTGTCAAAAAGGAATTGATGATTTATTTAGAAACCCATAACCTCTAATCAACTGCACAATACGGCTTTCGTAGGGGAAGATCGTGTGTTACGAACTTACTTTATACTATGCAAAGCTGGACAAAAGCACTCAATGCAAAATACACTAGGCATGTGGCCTACATTGATTTCCAGAAGGCATTCGATAGTGTTCCGCACCAGCGTCTCCTTTATAAGTTAAGAATGTTTGGTATTGGAGGCAAACTTCTTACGTGGATCAAGAATTTTCTCGTCGGTCGTTCCCAAGTGGTCTGCGTAGGCGGATCGCGATCAAAAAGCACAATCATCGGGAGTGGAGTTCCGCAAGGTTCAGTTCTCGGACCAATCCTATTTCTCTTGTTTATTAATGATTGTGTACAGGAATTGGACTGTGACTTTGCTATGTTTGCGGACGATATAAAAAAAAATTTGGAAAGTTATCAACAATGCTGCCGATGGAGACGATTTCCAAGAAAATCTCCATCGATTGGACGAGTGGTCCCGCAAATGGCTCTTGTCCTTCAACTCAAACAAATGCGCCCTGCTACGTCTGGGAAGTTGGAATCAGGTCACCGATATGCGACCCTACTTTTTGAACGGTATGCCACTCCGAAAAGCACACACACAGAAGGATCTCGGCGTTTGGATGACAGACAACCTGAAGCCTTCTACGCAATGCTGCAAGACGGCTAAATCCGCCAATTCAATGCTGTACTCTATCAAGCGGGCATTTAAAGTTTTCGATGAAGATTGCTTTTCTAAAGTCTTTGGTACATTTGTTAGGCCCCATCTTGAATATGCGATCCAAACCTGGCGACCGTGGACCCAACAGGACTACAAAATGCTCGAAAGGGTACAGCGACGAGCCACAAAATTAGTAAGAGGTCAAGGTGAACTGCCATACGAGATTCGCCTAAATAACCTACAGCTCTATCCTCTGAGTTATAGGCAGTTGCGCGGAGACTTAATACAAACCTTCCGTATCGTGCGTGGCATGGATTGCGCCCTCCTATGTGATGACTTTTTCAAACTTGCTACTACGAATAATCTCCGAGGTCATCCATTCAAACTAAGCGTGCCCCAAGTAAGATTGGAAGTGAGGAAGTATTTTTTCACCAACCGTGTCTTGAAACCGTGGAATAACCTACCTGAGGCGATTTTAATGTCCCAGTCTGTGGATATATTTAAACATCGGCTTGACATACATATGTTGCTGCACCAGGAAGATTATGTGACTTTTTTACCTTAACAATATCCGTGTACCACGTAAATCTGCCTGCATTCACTTGACTGTAACTTTTTTTACATTGCTTATTATTCTTCCGACTTTCTGTATCAAATAGGGATTTCAAAGGCGTAAGCCTATTTTTCTCAAATACACTGAACTGAACTGAACTGAAGGCATTAAAATCAGTAATGTCATTACCGATGGGAAACTTGCTAACCCCTCAGCATCTAAAACAGCTGCGAACGCTAATTTTAGCATCCTCAACCCAAAAGGTGGCCGAAATCCCCAAATAATTAACGCTTCTAATTATGTTATAAGTTTCGAAATCATTTATTTCTTTTTCAAATGCACGTTTTCCGCCAATTTATGCTAACTTCCCTCAAAATCTCATTTCTATTCCACCCCCTATCTTTCAAACGCCACAATATAGCCTTCCCTTCCAAGGTTTTCATCCTAATATGCCATTGTACAGTAAGCTCGGTTCTCTTAACACTAACAATTCGACAAATTGTAGACCAGAGCAATTTTGATTCCCACCTTTCGTTTCTTCTTTCCAGTTTTCGTCTCCGCCACCTCATTATCCTTTTTTATAAATACTGATGAGCGTAACCTGCAGCTCAGGAATACGCTCAGCTTAGTTTCACTCAATGCGAAATCAGTTGTAAATAAGATGGCTGAGCTTAGAACAGTAGCGTTTGAGCTTGATCCAGATGTGCTGTGCATCACTGAACCCTGGGCTCACTCTCTTATTTCTGACTCGACGCTTGCTATAGATAATTTCAATTTGTACCGACAAGACCGCGCTGAAAAACGTGGCGGTGGTTGCCTCCTTTATATTAAGACATCCTTTGTACATTTCCCTTTTCGGCTTAGCATTTCGTCCTTTTCTGGAAATTTATGCTTTGCCTCAGTCATCCTCCCGCACAATAAAAAAAGCGTTAATTGGCTGTGTCTATAATCCTCCGTGTTATTCTGGCAATGAAAGCAAGCTCTGTGAACTATTTGAAAAAGTTGCAGACACTCAATTTGATGTCAAAATAATCGTAGGCGGTTTCAATCTGCCAGACATTGACTGGCAGGCAAATTCCTCTCCGCCTAAACATCAGAAATTGGTCGATACTATTAACTTTTCAAACATGTCCCAACTGGTCAGATCAGTTACTAGAAATGACAACATTTAAGATTTAATTTTTACAAATGATGTCCACCCTCTCTTTATGAATTTTCATCATGATCTTTTCACAAGTGATCACGCAATAATTCACTGTTGTTTTCCAGTCCCCCTTCTTATGAAGCCTGAGGTTAAATGCAATAACCTTGACTTTGCTAACACAAACCATGAAATAATAAATTATGTCGTTAGCACTCTAGATTGGAAAAGAATGTTCTCAATCAACGATCCAACATTTTTCCGTGAGCTATTGCAGAGCCTCACAGAACACATCCAGGCTTTAATCCTGTTCAAACTTTTTAATTCAAATACAGCTTCTTCTGCTGTTCCGCATTTTCTCCAGAAGAGACTTAAAAAATTACGAAAACAACTTAAAGATTCATCTTACAGCTCTTTGTCAGCTCATTTAAGGATTGCACAAATATTTGAATAAGCATCGAAAATTAGGCTTGCGAGAGATAAGCGTAGGGAGTCTCGGGCACTAAGTGATGGCAATTCATCCAAATCTGTTGCTCATATATTCTATGTTCGGTCATCGGCTAAGCGTCTGAATGTTACTCCGCCCTTACTCGACTGTAACAAAAAATTCGTTACAGATGATTTGGGCAAAGCACAGTTGTTAAATTCGTTTTTTGCAAACCACTTTACCGCTGAAACTAGCCCCACTCCCACAATTCCTCTGCTTTCAAATTCGCTTCTAACAACCATTAATTTCTCGCCTTCTTGTATTCAAAAGGAAATAGCTCACCCAAAAAATTCACATTCGGTTGGAACTGATAACATTCCAAACTCACTTATTAAACAGTTAAGGTATTTTCCACCTTTACTAAGCAAGTTATTCTCAGTATTTCTCGAAAGTGTTTTCTTCCCCGATTATTGAAAAACTTCTATTATAATACCAGTTTTTAAATCTTGTTCCCGCTCGGACATTCATAACTATCGCGGTGTTCATAAAATGCCCTCTTGCTAAACTCTTCGAAAAACCAATTGCAAAACAAATCACGGATTTTGGCATAAGCAATCAAATTATCAACTATTCCCAACAAGGCTTCTTACCGGCCCACTCTTGTGAAACCTGCCACATGTCTTTTCTAAATCTACTAACCTCTCTTCGTAATGATCATCTATCTGTAGTAGTTATGTATTTTGATCTTAGTAAGGCATTCGATAAAGTGCCTCATAAATGACTTCTAGCTAAACAAGAAGCTATGGGATTTCGTAGACCCCTTACTGACTTTATTAGATCATACCTAAATGATCGAAAACAAAACGTTTTAGTAGAGTCCTCATACTCAAGTGCTACCCCGATTGTTAGTGGTGTCCTTCAAGGTACCGTATTAGGTCCTTTGTTGTTCTTACTGTATATAAATTATACTTCATCGATAGTTAAACATTCTCAATCTTTTATTTATGCTGATGACCTCAAATGCGTGTATTCCTTCTCTAACTCTACGACCGAACGATGCCTAGAACAAATTCATTCAGACTTAGACGCTCTTTTGGCCTGGAGCTCCACATGGCTAATGGATTTCTCACATACTAAGTGTCGCTACATGAGCCTGTAAGGCTGCCGCAACCTCTTATCTTTGAAGGTTGCCCTATGATTGAATGTTCCTCCATCAAGGACTTGGGTTTAAGCTACACCAAAAAATTAGATTTTTCGCCCCATGCCGATAGAATTACGGCCAAAGCTGCTCAGATTTGCGGCTTTATTTCTTATAATTTCTACCTTCCTGAAATTAAATTAAGACTTTATCGTATGTTTGTACTTCCCATTTTTGAATTTTGCTGTCCTTTCTTCGGTTTTATGAACGAATCTAGCCATTCAAAAATTGAAAAGGTTCAAAGACATTTCACAAAAAAACTCCTATTTCCAACTCTTTCAACTAATTCCTACTCAACAAGATGCCAGCTAATGAAGCTAAAAATTATTTGGGTCAGGAAACTTGAAGCAGGCTTTTGTCTCCTTTTCCGACTTAAAAATAGTTCAACTCTCCCCTAGCTTTCTGTCATTACCCCCGTTAGTCTTCCTTATAACCTAAGAAATTCTGCACGAATTATACCTCCCCCTGCACCCTCCACGTGTAAACGCTCTCTCTTCTTTGCTTCTAGGTATAGTTTTCTTTAGAATAACTCGCCAATTGAAATTAGGTCGTTAACTAGTCTATCTGCATTCAAGCCAAGACTGCACATTTATCATAACACTGATTCTATTAACCTTTTATTTTACTCATCTTTTCCCAGTAGCTTTCCCCATGACTCGGCGAAAGGTTCATCGGGAATTTAAGTGACCCTCTTGAAACTATATTTTCGCTACCTAGAGTCGCCCATGAACTATGATGTCTCCTTATATCACCAGTCTTCCAAACGATGACGTCATTCGGACGTACACATTCGGTGGCCCACAGTCTAAAATGCTACCGTTTCTTTTGATACTCACCATCAACGGAATTCAATTCTAGATCCTTAGATGCTGAGGACTTAAGTTCATTGACGCATTTTCGTGAGATTTTGTTTCATACGCCTAAGTGATCAAGAAAGAATCACCTCGACGTTTCGTTATCTCATTCTGAAATGCAACTACAGTATTACCATACTCTACCACCTGAACATTTTTTCTTAAGCAGTTTTTTTCTCCTACCTTCTATTTAAAAATGAAGGCCTATCGAACTCTGCCTCGTTTTTTATGGTAGGAGTTTTTTTCACTGCCTATTTTTTTCTAGTTCACCATTAATTTTAAAACATCGCTAACTGTTGACATAGCAGGACAAGTTATGTTTTTGTACATTTTATCTGCACACATTGTCATAACTTTATTTCGTTACTAATGTTTGCTTATAAAGTGCCTTGCCGGTGCTTACCAAATAAAAATTCTAAATTCTAAATAAACATCCTTCGAAATCGGAGGTCTACCAGCCGATTGGAACTCCGCATTGATTACGCCGATCTATAAGGGCGGAAGGAGAATCTGCGCAACCAATTATCGACCCGTAAACCTTTCTGAAATTCGCTGCAAAATAATGGAAAAAATATAAAGCAACAAATAAGGCAGTTGCTGGAACATAATCATCTGCTTTCCGAGGTCCAGCACGGTTTCCGTAGAGTTAGGTCATGCGTCACAACTTTTCTCTACCGTTCAAAACGTTGGACTGGTCAATAGAGGAAATAAGGTGCATGCAGTCTATATCGACTTCAAAAAGGCTTTCGATAACGTGCAGCACCACCGACTTCTTTATAAACTCAGCTGCATAGGAGTGAGAGGTTGACTTCTGACGTGGATATAAAGGTTCATTTCGGCCGCTCGCAAACGTTCCATATCAGTGACAAACAGTCGGAGAAGGTTTAGGTTGAGAGTTGTGTTCCCCAAGGCTCTGTTCTTGGTCCTATTCTGTTCATATTCTACATCAACGATTGTGCTAATGAACTGGACTGCAATATTGCCATGTTTGCCAATGAGTTTTAACTTTGGCGCATCATTCAAACTGCGGCTGACGAAGAGAACTTGCAGGCAAACTTAAATTGACTCCAAAATGGTCAAAGGACTGGCTCTTGCCGTTCAATGAGAGCAAGTGCAACATCATACGAGTCGGGAAAAGCAATCCTTCGAATCATACGGTTTACCGACTAAATGGCATTCCATTGAATGAAGTGGGTGTCCAAAAGGGACTGGGAGTCTGGATCACGACCTCGATTAACCCCTCCCTACATTGCGCAAAGGTAGCGAAGTCAGCGATGTCGATTCTGTACCTCTTCAAACGAGCTTCATCAGCCTTAAATGACAACTGCTTCACCAAAGTCTTCGGAACCTTCATGCGGCCGCAGTTGGAGCTCCCTATCTAAGTTTGGAGACCCTAGCGGCGAAGGACATCAACATACTCGAAAAGGTAAAAAGGCGAGCAAAACAACTTATCCATGGACAGGGCTCACAGCCTTATGAAACACGGCCGTCTAATCTCAATCTCTTTCCCTTGTGCTAAAGACAGCTTCGGCAGACTGTATCGAAGAAGAGCTCTGAAACATCTAGAATCTATTTCGCGAAAATGGCTATCCGGATATATTTATTACAAAGAACATGGTTGCAAAGCCAGGAAAACCCACCACATTTACTGCAGTAAAGAAAACCCTATTTCTCAAAGTCACATTTCAATGGAATGGGACAAGTTAACTCCTGAACAGATGCCTTGACCAATTCGTCGCACGAAACCTTTCTAGCGGCGAGAATTCGGATACTATTCTCAACCAACCCAGTTTTATACGGAGAAGGTAAGGATAGGTTGCCGATTCAGCCCGCATCCAGGCGCATCTATTCATTCGTTTGCTCCTGTGGAGCAGGTTATATTGGTCGCACGAGTCCGCGCCTAGCCAAAAGAGTAAGAAAACACCTCCCAGCATGACTGAGAAAAGCCGAAGTTCAACTGATAAAAAACGCTATTCTAGCGCACCTGGTTGATTCTGAGCACCCGGTGGACCCTAGCGAAGCCTTCTGTGTGCTTTATTAGGTGCCACAAAACTACCCTACTTCACTGGGTCAGCGGCTGCTAGCAACAACAGAAGCCACCGAATCCAGTTGAGAAAGTCTGTCTTGCGCGCACAAAAGAACCTGCTACAAGCTCCGTACTTGACATGGCTAACGAGTGCTTAATTACCTGCACTCTATGCCATCTCCTTTTCCACCCTCTCCACATGAACGGCACTACCAAAAACTCACTGCACTTAACCAGTTCTCTCATATCATCACTCCCCTCCGCTATTAACACGTCTCACTTGTATGACGACCTAAACATTATGATCATATGTCTTAGCTTGTACTCAGTTCCCATATAAATGTATTTACCCAATGTGAATTTATCGAAAGCACGCGTATGTTCACCAATTAGACTTCTGAATCATTTGATGGGACTTTTCGCAACCCTAAAGCAGTCTCTGAAGAGTTTGCTATAAATTAAAAAGCAGGATCTTGGTCCCCTTGGAATTAAGGGTGCTCGCGAAATGATCGCACTTAGTTCCTTATAACGACGCTTTAAGCCTTTCACAATTGAAATTATAACTTGGCAATTCAGCTTCATTATTCTCCGAAAACAGTTGATTTGGAGGCTCTTAAGCAGTGAGCGCAGACTATTCAGGTCTCCAACACATCCAAGTGCATTGTCAGGAGTACGGCAAGGTACATCCTGAGTTTTATATTAAAGTGAAGGTATTCCATGGTTCCAAACCGGGTCCTGCAGCCTACCAAAAGTCTGGGCGGATTAAGTGATCCGGTAGACAATGTTCTGGTCTGTTATGCACTCCCGATAATGTAACGCAAAGGTACGTGAAAATTTACACTGTTTTGAGCTATGTTCCACTAATATGGATGTATGGTATACTGTATTCAGCAGTTTGCGCCGTCCGTAGTTAAACCACCATTCTCTATGTGTTAATTATTTATCTGAACTTCACGCAGCAGAAGGCGCAGTAGTTCAAACTTTCGTCAAGTACTTAGGCGCACAGTCCTTGACGAACAACAACCTGCTACTTTAGTCAGTGTGAGTGGTGGAATCTTTTTTATAGAATGATCTTGACCTAAAACTTTGCTTCATCCGTTGTACGTTTCCGCGCAAGGGTTAAGTGAATTATTTAATCGGCATTTTAACTTTTTATCCATCTGTTTCCTTATGGCTTTAATCGACTGATAGTTTGGCTCTCATAAAGTGATTATTATTCAAAATTTAAGTATGTTTAAGGTTTCAGCAATTACCAACTTTTCAAAATGAGGTTAATTTTAATCCCCAGCCACATATTTATCTCGCAAATATTGCTTATGCGCAATCGGCGGGCCCTGGGTGCGATGAAGCGGTGGACCTGAGACGGGATGTTAAGCATGTTGTCCCTTTCAACCTCATCACACAGAGGTAAATCCATGAAGGTTGTAGTCTTCTCCTCGTTCCTGCAACCTTAAAGTGTCGATCATATCGCGTTGAAGTGCATTTTTCGCAGCTGCTACGGCTTTAGCCAACGCGAAATACAGGCATGGTTCCGCATAGGACGAGAAGAAGTGAGAGTTCAATTGGGTGGATATTGTATTCTGTGACGAAAGATTGTCAAATATGTTGAAAAAAGTTGCTCATGGGGCTAAGGCATGCGTCTGACACAGCGATATTTTTGCCTCGAGTATGAGCGAGTACGGGTGTCTTGAGCAAAATCATGGCTGCATCGGCCTTGAAGTTGATTGGCCTGCTCGGGTAGCCATAAGTGGCCGAGGACCAGTCTCTGCGTTCAGTGATGTGTAAGGTGCAGAGTTGCAACAGGCACCTGGATTAAGATTATTTCGTTTGTACCATTTACTGCAGACTAAGTTACCTTAACTAACCATGCAGGATGGAGTACTTCATGCCATGAGAAATCCATACCCGTTCACAGAATTTCAACTTACACAAAGATGCTAGTTGACACTCCACCACCAAATAAATACCTTAAATTAGCCCGTGTAATGAAAATTTATCTGTGCATCCTGGGGTAGAGAATTTAACCATTAAGTGTTGCTGTCCGAATATTTGCATCTTAAAGTACAAATAGTTTGCATTCAAACTGTACATTCAAGTTCAAAAAGATTGTGTGAAAGCTTTTAACAGATAATCTGAAAAACTTAGTAGTAATAAGTGGATTCATCGCCCGCCCATAATTTACCTAATGACGGATGTATATTCAGACGAAGATGTGTCACACCACAGAGCCAAGTTCTCATGTATTCACAACTCCAAGTACCGAGTGACTCATGCCTATAGCAGGGTTATCAGAGACCCAACCCTCGGAAAGATAGCCAGTTTGTGGGAACGTATATTTCATACGTGGACGATGTTAGTTCATTAGGATAAATGTAGCTGAAAAATTCAATTAGTCACTTTAAGTCGTTTTTGAGGGAATTAGTCTTTCACCCTTGAGCTTCTTTTCCACATTCGAAATTGGCAAAGAATAAACGTTAACAACCATATATGTATGAGACCGGCGCAAGATGCCCCTACTAACACGATCTTTATTATATGTACAATAGTTTCTCAGAAAATGAGTACCTAGTTGGCATTTAAATGATTTATAATAGTTGTCTCAAAGAAAAAAAGTAAAAAAAGTTGGATGCACCATCATTTAGCCTTGCAGTTTGAACATGATAAGAGCATGATTCTCAAGTATTTCAAAGTAAACTCGAGGAAAATATGGTAAAATACTGAACAGTAATATGTCAGTTTTAGCACTTACCATGAGATTGCGGTCGTCTAACGTAAAAAGTGTGTATGCTTCCCAAGCGGCCACAATTTATGCGTAAGAGAATTAATAAGATTAGCTAATTGACTATCTCTCCGTTTGTAATCTGTTCAATTTTCAGTTCCAGCCATCGACTTTCATCGTTTTATCACATTGGGTACCGTATGTGGGTGACAAACGTATTATCTATTATAATTTATTCAGAGTTTCATGGTTATTTTCACGCAGCATAATTACGCGACCCCTGCTCAAAATATGGAAACAAACACAGCTTATTTTCAGCGAGATCAGTTTGACTGGTTTGGCGATTTAAACGCTGCGACTTCGGCAACTGACTCGGTTGGCGCGCAAATTGTTTTCGATTTTTGCGCCCTTCTAACCATGGAACGCGCAGAGAAGCCGAAACCAAGGGAGATTCCCAACATAATCACAGACGTTAAAAATCGAAGGACTTACATCAAGGGTAGATTCCTTGGGAAGGTTTGCTGTTGATTTTTTCTTTAAGCCGTTAGGGTGGCTTCGCACGTTGCTGGGAGCTGATTGACAAAGATACGCACGATAAGTATGCAGGCAAAGTCGTGTGTAAAAGCGACCTCTCCAAACCGTCGCAGAAGGAGAAAATGCAGCAAGAGATTTCCATTCATTCTTCTCTGAAGCACGAGAATATCGTAAACTTCCATCGGTCATTCGATGATAGTAGCAACATCTATATCCTACTTGAATTGTGTACACGACGGGCAAGCGTATATACGAATTGTGATGTGTTTGTAGACGTTGATGGAGTTACACAAGCGAAGAAGGCAGATTACAGAGCCGGAAGCTCGCTACTTTGTTAGACAGACGGTTAACGGCTGCCAGTATTTGCACCTGAACAACATTATTCACCGAGATCTAAAACTAGCTAATCTCTTCTTAAATGATGAGATGGTTATAAAAATTGGAGATTTTGGCTTGGCTTGTAAAATATCAAATGAAGGAGAGAAAAAAAGGACACTTTGTGGCACACCAAATTACATAGCCCCCGAGATCCTCACCAAGCACGGTCACAGCTTCGAAGTCGACTCATGGTCGATTGGGTGTATATTGTATGTCTTTACTTCCCTGACATTTTATTCCACAGATATACCCTACTTGTTGGTCGTCCTCCATTTGAGACATCGGACCTCAAGCAGACCTACGAAAAGATTAAAAAGAATTCGTATGTAATCCCCCCGGGAGTCTCCGTGCCGGCGTCGAGGCTCATTCGGGCCCTTTTAGACGCAGACCCATCCAAGCGACCAAGCATGTTTAGTATGATAGAACACGAGTTTTTCAAGGGATTTACTCCGAACTGTCTGCCTGTTAGCGCCCTCACAACTAGTCCTCGTTTTGACAACCTCTGTCGTAATCTTGCCGAAAGAAAGCCTCTGTCAGTAATCGACGCCAATTTGAATATGTCTGCAGTACATTTGGACGCTAATCTTAACTGCGATTCTGATGACTTTTGGTTGGGGTCTCTAAAAAAAAAGGTATATTGCATATGAACTTTATAGTCTGCAGATAAACGAAGTTATTGCTGCTCCGAAGGCGGCCAGAAATTCCCTGAAGGCCATGGAAGATAGTGAAGATCCAGCCAGCATACCAATTTATTGGGTCTCGAAATGGGTGGATTACTCAGATAAATATGGAATTGGATATCATCTTTGTGACAGTTCGAATGGCGTTTTGTTCAATGACGGAACCCGCCTGCTTCTGACGGCCAATTCAGAGAATCTGCAGTACATCGAAAAAGGTGGCACGGAATACCTGTATACCATGGTTGAATATCCCAAATCCTTGGCCAAGAAAGTGACTTTGCTCAAATGTTTCACTTCCTACATGCATGAGAATTTGTTAAACGTGAGTCTTGTTCAGTTCTCATGTTTTGCTACCAGGGCCACTGGTCTCGCTCAGTTTGCTCCCTTAAAATCTAAATTTGATACCTGTCGATTTATTGAAAACAGACCGATCGAAACCAGTCGAGTGAAGACCAGTTTGCTTAGTTTCTAAAAGCCCACTTTATCTGAATTTTCCGTCCTCATGTTTAGAATTTATTTACTGCATGCCTCGGATTATTTACTTCCGTATCCTCGACTCGCAAATCATAGTCATTCAGTCTCTTTTTACTATTAATTCATTTGTTCCTCTTTAACTGTGCAGAATAGCCAGGTCTACCTGCCATCCCTCTTAAAGCATAAGTTTTGTTTACCTTATCACTCGAAAAGATGCTACTTTCTGACAAATAAGGTGAACCCAAACCCTTGCTGGTTGAGCAGGCTATGCACTTCCAACTATTCCACGCGATCATTTCAGTTAAGTGAACTTAATCCTCTACTGTTAGTGTCGTGGTTTGCTTCAGAAGCAAGATCCTTTCATTGAACTTTGGCCGTTTCATGTGTCATTCGTATCGAACCATTAATTGTGGGTTTCAGTGCCTGTACACTGCCTAAATTCAGGTAGCTAGCATACTTTGTGTCTTTTTACTTCAGAGCGTGTAATTTAAAGAAAGGACATTTCTGAAGCTTATTTTGTTTGTCGTCAGAGGTAAAGAAAGCGATAACAAACGAACAGTATTCACTGTCTCAGCCAATCAGGCTATTCAGGGCCTTATATATGAGTGAGTTTACCAGTTCCGTTAGTTCTTCTCATGGTTCCAGGCTGCTATTAACTTGCTGCATGTTGCCTCGCTGTCGTAATTTACTGGAAACGCAAGGCCTACATATTCTGTTAGATCCGTAAGGCTGGTCGATGCAGATCAGCTATTTACTAGCCTTGTGCTTCTGAGCGATTAACGTAAAGGTAATGCGCAATTGTAGTGCAATGGAGTCAGTTTGTGTGGCTAAGAAAAAAGCTGTCCAATTAGAAGGCGTGCATTCCCAGTCGTGACGCACAATGAAGTAAGATTGTAATGTCCGAACTCTCCGTGGCTGATGGTATTCGTGAGCTCGAAACAGCCCCACTCATTGACAGTATTTGTAGCCATATGGTAATGGAGTTTTAGCCTGAGGTCAGCAGACCTGTGATTGGACAAAATCGATGACTCAAATTTTAGTCCCCGATAATCCAAAGTGGCCCAGCAGGTCACCAGACTTTCCATTTATTGATCTTGAATGTATCAGGCGAAATGTATCAGCGTACCAAATCATCTGAAGTGGATCGGATAAGTGACACCCAACCGTTTCCAAGTGTTAGGTGTGTTATGAACCAACAGCGCACTATGTTTCTAAATTATCCGTGAATCCAAATATCTACCGTTTAAAAATTTTAGAAAAAATTCGATAATGCAAAACGTCTGAAGGTAGCCAGTTTATTTAACGTTTCTCAAAAACTGGATTTGGTGGACAGCATTAAATCTATGAGTGAATAGCTAGCCATTGTATCGCCCGTTGATTTTTACCCAAGGCCTCGCCTTTATGCGAGCTGTTTAAAACCGCCCGTATCATCAGTAAACCCTCGTCTCCAATGAGCCTTAAACTAACTTCGATTCAGATTGATTGAATACTGTAGATCTGCCTCCATAGCGAGAGGCGTTTACTTCGCGTTCCCTACATCATTTTTAGGCATAAAAAATATGTTTGTAAGTTTGTGGACTGTCAAAAACGAAGATTCTTGCTGTCATGCTAAGAACCGTCCTCAGACACTATTTAGTGCAGATTTTGCAGATTTGGATAATTCCTTTGACACACTTGTGAAAAACTTGGTAGCCTCGGGGGGACTCGAACCCACGGCAGCAAGGGGGAAGGCTTTAGTTCAGCCAACGCTCTAGCCAACTGGGCTGGGCGGGTAACTTGACCCAAGTGTGATTAAACTCACGGCTCCCGGTGGGGCTTCGTAGCTCAGTTGGTTAGTGCGTTGGCTGTACTGAAGCCTTACCGTGACTGGCGTAGGTTCGAATCCCACAGTTTTTTCACAAGTGAGTCAAAGGAATTATTCAAATATGCCAAAATCCTCTACTAATTAATTGTGCCTGGTAGTCATTTGGTGGATTCTAGATTGATTTCTTAGGAAATCCTGCTTGGGCAGTCAGCTTACTGTATCAGAATTGGTAGATTCCATAGGTTGCAGTAGGCTGGTTGGGTAACTTGACCCAAGTTTGACTAAACTCGCGGCTCCCGGTGGGGCCTCGTCGCTCAGTTGGCTTAAGCGTTGGCTGTACTAAAGCCTTCTCCTTGCTGGCGCGGGTTCGAATCCCACCGAGGCCGCCGAGTTTTTCACAATTGGGTCAAAGGAATTTGCCACTAACACCGAACCTTCAAACTCTGTTTAATTTTATCTTATTTTTGGACTGTTGTGATTCTGATTGATTTGGGTCTACTCCTGGCATTCACATGTTTTCATCGAAATATAATGATATGACTGTTCAAGGTATGCAGTATCATCGGCCTTGCTTAACCAACAATTAGGTGTCAGGACTGGAAATACCTATGTCACCTGTTTTAGCTTTGTTTGTTAATGCGGCGTCTAGTTGATGGCTTATAATGTTCGCGATGCTTGTGCTCCGTTAATACTGCCTGCCGGCCTAGGAAAAACCAGCCGCTTTGGAGCCTAAGTCGTGGATAACTTGGAGTGATTGCACAATTAATGTATAAATCCCTCATCACATGTTTCACTCACTGAGTAAATCGGTTTACTAGCTCATAAAATCGTAGACAAGCCGAATCCTTTCCAAACCTCTGCGGTAAGCTACAAGGCCCACTGCGAAAGCGAAGTGGCCTGACGACGAACGGTACTGCCAATGTCTGCTTGGGCCTTAAGATGCCACTTTATCTTCACAATGCTGTGGACTACGATGTTTTGACTTCTACTCGGACTCTTGGTGGGTAATGCGCCTATCTGTGATAATAACATACTCGGGGAATGCGCCCACGATGGGTTTCCTACTGAAATAAGGCTAAATTCAAGAAAAATAGCTGATATCTCCAAAGCCAGCCGAAATGCTTCAACTAAGGCACCCGGTTAACAATTACCGCGTTTGGCTAAACGAATAGAAAAAAGTGTCGAAAATACTATTGTATTGGGTAGAAATAAAAGTGTTCACAAGATCATCAATAAGTTTGAAAATGCGAAAATTCGTGTCAGTTGTGTAGAAGGAGAAGTAGATACTGCCTGTCCACACAGCTGATTAAATAAGATAGCGTGAGCACACTTTAATAATTTCTTTTAAATATTCCCCAAGCGAATTACCTTCTAGTAAATGGCATAATATATGGTATAGGAGCTTATCAACGGTTTGATGAATTAAAATAATTTTGATGGAGTTCAGTGCAGATTTTTATCTTGCTTAATTTCCGAGAAAATTAATGCGCGAACTTGGAGTAAATCCTTTTTAATGAACCGTTCCACGCTCATTCCGAAAGTTGATATTAATATTTGAATTTAAATCCATCAGCTTCTCCAGAATGACCGCGTAATATTCACAAGCTGCCAACAGGTACTCAGTGGTATGCCAATACTTGACCATGCTGACATCGCAGGCACTAGGTAAGAGCCCAGACACGTATGTTTCGCCGGTCTTCTTCCGCTCTTCGCTTTTGCATTGTCCGAAGCGCATTTAGCAAGTGGAAGATTGTTGCATAATTTGGTGGATAGGGATGTCATCTAAATATCTAATAGGGTCACGTGTTAAAGGACCAGTAAATGAATAAAAACGGAATACAAGTAGCAGATTTAATCACGTTCACACCGTTTCCGTGTTTGGGATCCTTTCTCTCGTAAATTTAGTGTACTTTCTAGGCGCAGTAGCATCCTTCACATTCCAATGAATGTGGAGGATTCCGATGTTCCCAGTCGGTTGTCCAATAACGATTGTCTTTACTTTTCAATTTTAAAAACTTCAGAGTAAGATTTACTTTAGAGCATTTTACCCACACGGGGGTCCTCGAAAGTTCTTTAGTGCAGTTTGTGTCATGTTTCTATACGTACATCATGACCAAGGAAAATTAACGCTTACAGCGAAGATTATCAAAGCATATGCTCTAGATACATTGAAAACCCCCTAATGAGCTGTCCTCAGAAATTTATTTGTTAGGCTATCTTGCAGAGTGTTTAGATCGAACGTACACTCAAGTCGAAAATAAACACTTAACAAAACTCAGCATCAGTGAGCGACGCACACGGACGAGCAACTCTAAAGAAAAAAATCGTTTCTTCACCCTTGTATCAGTTTTCATTACACATAAATTCCGGGTCCCGTGAAATGCAGAACTGAGTTGCCCTAAAATATTGAAATATTCCTCATAAAAGTGACTCGATACCCGTTTTGTTTGTAAATTGCGCACTAGCTAAAAATGCACCGCTGGAAAAAGTTTCCCATATGCCAAAGAATTTATTTGGGCTTTTTAGTGGTGACCTTTTCGCCATAACTTCTAAAACATTCAATTATACCTAGGAATTACGGGTGTCGTAAAAAGAATTAGCTTTAGCGTTCCTTGTAGGATCAAAAGCAAGAATTCGTAGGGTTAAAGGTCGGAGTTTTCAAAAAAGGAACATGCTTATTCACAACTTGAATCACTGCCAGGACATAGGCGACGAGTGGTCTGTTGTCCGTGTCACCACTACTTGGTAGCAACGGTACCAAACTGTAATCTGGTCGCTGCCTTAAGTATGAGGTCCATATTTAACTCACTTATGTTAATAATTTCAGTTATTAGGGCGGATCTTAGCATTTTTCAGCTATCCGGCTGACTGATCGAAATGGTTCTTTTATGTGAGCCTGCTCGCTATCCTTTTGGAATAGGGGTCTTTCTGGTTAGAATTGAGTCTTTTACTTTTAATTCGATCCATGGCAACTGACCGTAATAATAAAAATGCACAAATATACAAGTAGTTGACTAACTGTTGCTGCACATTGAAGCCGCCGCTGGTGCTCTTGATTTAGAATTTCTGTTGTAGACTGCATTTGACTTCATAATGTGTGCCTCGTTTTGCTTTAAACATTGCAGTTGTTGCCACAATGACCGAGTTTTTCGACAGATAACCATTAAACAACGGTCTTTGAAGCCACCCCCTTGTCGAAAAAGCCGGCCGTTAATGATTAATACCAGCTTTACCCCTTCCACCACACTACTTTTCCCGTGGGTCTACTAGTATATGTGCCGTAAATTTTTGTCTCCTCTGCTGTTTTGTTTTAGGCTGGGGAGAACATTACCCGTCGCGAGTCTGATAGCATGGCCAGACTTCCCTTCCTCCGTAAATGGTTCCGAACGGACTTGGCAATTATCCTCCATCTTAGCAATGGTACTCTGCAGGTTCGTGTACGCCTTTTCAATATTTTATTTTTGTACAATTGTCCTTTCTAATAGAACTTCAGGTAGCGAATTTTAGGCCTCTTTTCCAGCTTTTATAACCACAACTTTATGCAGCCCACTAAACACTTGCTTACTTGTTCTGGGAAATATTCGAGATGAAATAAATTGTCAATGCCTGCTGGTTGACCGGTTAGAGACTTAGGCGCAGTGGCTAACTTAGCGTGAGCCTTCGTCCAGCGCGTGCCATGAGTATGTACGGCAAAAATTACGGAATTACGCACACATTGCACTTCACCAACCACATGCCATGAGCGACACAGCCCGTTTTGTGGGCCGAGATTTCGGGAATAGCTCGAGTTCGGCAGGCGTACGTATCTCAATTTAGGCATCAAAAGTAAAACAATTCGCCGTAGACGTTATGGCCCGATGTTAAAACCTTGCGCCCTGTTCTCTCAAAATCCTTTCTACATGTCGACCTCTTTTCGTGTTTTCTGCGCCTCACTGCGTACGCAGTATCCGCCTTAACTGATCATCTCCTAAATCCTTGTCACTTTTCCGCGGTGATCAAGGAGCAAGCTGATGCTTTTGTTAGACGAAAGACGACCTGTACCGATTGCCGAAATAGTTGAGTCTTTCCAACCAGACACCTTAATTCGGCAGACCCGGCCATCTCTATTCCTGCCAAGTCTGAGGACGCCTCAGAGACAGTATTATTGATTAGCCCAATGCTTATTGGGCATATCCTGGTACTATAACGAAGTTGGGTAAGGATGACTTCTATAGCCGCCTAGACAAGCATCATGAACAGGAACCGCCCGCAATACATCTGTCTTTGCGCCAAATTCCGGAGAAATTGGATTCATGACTAAGGAGAGGGCTAGGTTTAAAGCCAGGGTTAAGGCCAGAGTATGGGTTATGATCAGGATTATGTTAAGGGTTACGGTTTGGGTTCGTGTTAACTGTAAGGTTTAGGATAGGGCTAGGGTTAAGACACGGGCATATCTCCTCTTCCTGAAATTTATCGCATGACCGCCTATTTTAAATGACGGGGCGTTCCTATTCCCGTGTCCTTTTTAGACGGCCATACAGGTCATTATCCGAACTTAGGAAGCAAGTCACCTGCGGAAGCCTATCTTCCAGCGGAAATGCACGAGTTTTTAAGTGCGATAGCTGACTGACTACAGGTATTCTGATGCAAAGTTGGGATAATAAGCTGTATCCTTTGACCGGAATGACGTCATTACACGGATCTCAAGAAATGGTGATAGACCGCTAGGTGGAGCTACCTCCGCATAAGCATCCTTATCTTCGTCATTGACGTCCTCCCAACTGTTCTCACCAATTGCTTCCGTCAGTATCACCGCAGACTGATTATAAAACGATTAGTGTGGCTTTCGGTCGTAGTAGGGCTGTGTTGATCGCCGCTGCTTTGCGATTTTTCTAGCACTATCACTGTTCCTAACGATCTATTTCGTGAATTTGCGTCTGTTTTCGGCTTCGTCCGTCAGGATTACCTGTGTTTGGCTATGCTGCCTGATACCTCTACTCTAACATTACTTGCTTTAAGTCAACCCTAGTACCACATGTCAACAATTAACCAAATTTGTTCGGTGTGTTGGACTGTGGTTTTCAGCGTGTGCTGGCTGACTAGCGCGTTTTACGTCGGTCTATGGTTCTTGTCTACGTTGGTGGCGCTGTGGTACTGGCAAGCTTTTAAGAAATACAATGCTCTCTGTTTATCAAAAACATCGCGAAGAAAGCTGGAATAGGTCTAAAAATATCTTTTTAAAGCGGATATACTTGCTCGGTCACAGTACACGTCGAAGCTAGGGTTACGAGACGACACGGGTGAACTTGGCCACCAAACTAACCAGGCACGCACAACCTCTGACTTCGGTAAAGCCTCGGGAATGGATGTAGGATCAGCCTGAAAGCAGTGATGAGCCCGACTCGGAATTCCTCTTTCCCCTCTTATCTCCAGCCAACTCCTCTATAGTCTACGGAGAATGCTACTTGTAAACTGTACCCTGCTTATCATCCGACTGGGACAGTTCGGCCATTAGCTGTGCCGATCTGATGGTGAAAAAATTCAAGTTGTACTCTTTCATAAATCGCTGTTGGCTAGCGATGGCATCGAGGTGGCTGACGGAAGACGTGAGCTTATGTGGTGAAAACTCACCTTGAGCATATATCTGGTTCCACGATGTTCTGCCTGCAGTGCTAGCTTGTTCAGCTTCGCTCGGGAGTCTGTCACCGACCGACTACAATTAGTGGCGATCATTCATGTGCAGCTTAACTGCAACATGGAGTTGACTGAACCAGTCATATTAAATGCTGTCAAAACTGGATGATGCCTGTTGTGAATCCACGCTTGGTTATCATATATTTCCTGATACTTATCTTGGGGAAGAATGAGTGCCTTGACTTCTTTAATCCAAATCGCCCTAGTTACTCAAGGCTGCCACTAGGCTGCCAACGATATGTTCGACTTAGAACATGTTCCCCAAATACCGCTGCGCATGCACTCGAAGCGTCTTTGTGGACCTAAAGTAAACGGGTCAATAACACACCGGAAAAATGCCCGTCAACATTTACGATACCCTGGTTTTCTGCTTTCTACAAAGTTACCATATGAATCGCCATTCAGCGCCTTATGCCCTGGAAACTCTTTCTGTAGACAAAGCCTAGCTTTGCCGGAGTTACTGGATTTACAACGCCAAGATATTTGAACTGGGACTCGTGCAATTGATCGAAATATTCAAATCCGACAGGAGTCGATTTTAGTCTACTCTGGTAGCCTAATAGGCATATGTGACTCGACACCATACAAGTTTTGCGGACCAGCTTATTAAACCAAATCAACCCTTCGTCACAAGCCGTAGAACTGGCGCCCATGCTCAGAGCCGAGACGATGTTGCCTATTTTTCACTGTTGTCGGTAGAGATTACCGGAGCCACATTTCCCTTAGATTTTGATCGACGTCGCCACCCCGTCAAGGGTTCACTAAGAAACTGTTTAGGGAGGGATTATCTGACCGCCTCTGCTACACCCACTAATTGCTTTTCCTGATAGGTCGTGGTTATTGGCGTCGATCTCTTCGTTCTGTTAGGCTCGCATCCATATGCATCCGAATCTAACTACAAATGGTTGAATGTGTATGGTTTTCTCGCGACAATTCTCGTGCCATGAGCCCTGCCTAATGATCAGCCACTCGCGTTCCAGTACCGCACTACGGCCCTCCACGTTAAGACCATTTTTCTCCAACTCGACCTACCAGCCAATCTGATCTAGATGCTCGACCGAGTAAGCAACGTCGTCTTGACGTTATTCGAGTTCGTGAAATCTAACCCGATGCGCCTTTGTCTAAGCTAAAACCCCAAAAATGTTTCAGCAGTTTGTGGACAGGTTCCTTGATCCTAACCTCACGTGTCGTGGTTGTAATAGCTGCTACTTTTGCACCGGTTTAGTGTATACGGTGTCGTAGTCAGACTGGTAACGGGTGAGGTTGGCATTTAATGATGCTGCTGGCTTTATCCTCGTGCCCGAAGATTGGCCCATGTCATAAACTATCTTCCCTTACAGCAGTCGTCGTTTCATTCCGAATGCATCGACAGCTCACCCGGTTTGTAAGGAATTTTCGTCAATATAGTGTCAACAAGCCATTAAATAAGGTAAAAGTCACGTTCCTCTATGCAACTATAATGCCACTGTCCTCCGGTAAACCGCCAGTAGTGCCCTACGGACTTGTCTTCGTTTTTCTAAATTCGGTTCGGCGGAGGCCTTGATCCATTCTTGAAACTTCCGGAACATACTGGAGCAATGTAGGATCATCGTTCTGTCAACAACCTACTGACCTTGACCTGGCTGTAGAACTGAAAGCCACTCTTCCATTGTGATTCCATAACCAGGTTATATTCGTAAGTTCTCTGTTACCATTTCATCATGTCTTTGGCAAGGAGAGCCAGGTGCCCTATGTCCTTCACGAAGTCCAGATCACTCGCGTCCCAATGTTATCACGGCATGAATTAAAAAGGCGGATCGAAACCCATTGCAAACGGTAGCAATCTCCGCTAATCGTTCGCCCAGAGACTACCTTCTAACTTAACCGTCTTTAGCCATTAGCTCTGACGCCCACTGTTTCTGCCTAACCGCCTACGGCGAAGGAAATGCGTTTCACACTGTCACCCGTCTTATACTGCCAAGTGGGCTTTGATAAACTTAATCAAACGATTCTTTCGGCGCATTTTATATTATGCTATTAACATCGTTGACCGTTTGTGAGAGCGCCGGTGTTGAGGCGCTCAGCGCATATCTTGCCCTTGTCTCGCACTGTTTTATCATCATCTATTGACGTCAATACGTCTCCCTTTGATCAATGACCTCGATGCCACATGCATGTGGCATGCCCAACCCCATTTACCTAGTAATTACTGTTCCGGTGCGCGATCTGGCCACTTAGTGGTAGTTCGATTTCGCAAGCAGGCATTGTTTTGCTTTGCGTTCCAAGCCTCCAAATTCCCGTTCAGTAAATGGGCTGAGTCAGCTCCCACGTTTGTTGTCTAACTGATGAAAAACAGCTGCTCTGGTCTCTTCTTTCTTACTATACCTGTGTTGCAACGCATCGATTTCTGTTGCTATTCTGCCCTTAGAAGGTAGCTGATTGAATTTCTCAGTCTCAGGCCACAAACGATTGCAAGGCTCAGCACGTCTATTAAAAATGCTGCCTAAATGCTTATCCCTACTGCAGCATTTTTAGAGGAATAGGATCTTTTTAGCCGCTACCATATCATCAGGGTTTTGAAATTTCCGAATAGTCACTTCCTACGGGAAGAGTCTTAAACTGTTCCTAGTTTACAGGTTTTTTCTCACATCTGGACCCCCTTTTCATTTTCCTGATCTATAACTTCGGCAAAACTTTTTTTCCTGTTAAGCCTTTTATTTCACCTGTTTTCAGTGAGCTATTTGTCCTCCTTTTACGCCCTCCCATACCATGTTTAAGTGTTAATCTAATCCAGTGTGTGCAGCCGTACTTGTTGATGTGCAGTGCATATGATTGTTTGTTCCGCAGCATCTGTTATCGGATTCCCAAACATTTACCGTACTTGGTGGGCTAGGCAGATTTTGCCCAGGTAGAAGGAATCCTATGGTTCGCTTTAGGACGAACGCCGCAAACCGCCTTTGAATTGATGAATCTTTGTTTTTGTCAATAAGGTTTGCCAAAGCCCAAACGTTTCCAGTGCACATAAGGATTTATCTCCTCAAATTTCCAATAATATCTTCGTTTTTGTTATGTCTGCATTTCTCAGCTCTTTCGATCACTGTTATGGTTCTTTAGATGAATTTCTTCGACGACCACTCAAAGATTATACTTTGTCCCCTGATGGAAGCGGTAACCTACATTGACCCAAACCGTGATTTCAAAACCTTCCGCTTCAATCTCCTAAAGGCTAACGGTATCACCGAAGACCTTAGGAACCGGCTAGTATATGCGAGCAGCATGATTGATTCGCTCGTTCAAAATTCACGTGCTCCAACCCGGACAATCCCTTCAACCACCACTGGGCAGTCGAAGTCATCCCGAACAACCACTGCGGACAATGCTGTCAAGGCTGCCGTAGCGGCGGGTAAAGCGGCTGCGGCAAACGCCCTGGCCGCTGTTGATGCTTTGAAGAAATAACCACTGTATTTTTTAACATTCAGTCTTTTTGAACTAACGAGTGAGCACAAACTTGCCTTAGAGGAGTTGGCAGCCCTACCAACCTGGCTTGTTATTAACCGCTATTTTCACCATAGTTTTTACTTCCTCATCCACTTGTAAATGTCCACGCTTGATGATTAAAGTTCAAATGATGGTTTTTAATCTACTTGTTACTTTTCTCGAATTTATAAAAATCCCAGCACAGCGTCATTGAGAAACCTGTTCAGTTTCTGCCTTTGCACACCTTCATATTCTTTCATTGACTTTGATGTATAAATTTTGTCGCTATACTGTTGTAGGCCTTTAGTTATCCCCTAACCGACTTACCAGAGCTGAAATGCTAAATGGCTTAGCACTTAATGAAGTAGAATAGGCTAGATCAGTAGCTTACCCTGCCATCTTTTCTGGCCAGCACACGAACAAATCTGTTGCTAAGGTTTAACTTGACATATTTTGGTCGTCCGTTACACTGGTAGTATGGTTGATGGCGTTGTCGCTTGACCAGTGTCTTCAGCTGCTGTGTGGACATCTTCACTAACATGGACACTATTAGATGTTAGCCAGTTTGACTGTTGAGTGTGTGGTTGGGAAGAGTGGGAACAGGATTTTCGATCAAGGTTGTGGTCATCTACTGATGGCAAAATCAGGCGAATAGGGTTTCTTGTTTTCCGTTAATATATTAGTAATTTTACCGGAGAAAAAGCAACCCCTTCAACAAGCATATTGTATTTAAACCGTCGGAAGTTCTTTATAAGAACTCGGCTGGCATACGTGAACCACGTAAAGAGTGGCCCCAGTAGTCGAACTTCTATTGTAGACTGATACCCTTTGCTTGGTGTCGTATTATTGGCGTGCAAGAAAGTTATGTGATTGAGTGCGTGACGTCAAATAACATGGACTCGCCACGCGTGTTAGGAAAATCTTGAAATCCTGCAGGAAGTAAAATTATCTTCCATTAAGTGTTGTGTTCTCGTAGTAACCACTTTGTCTTCGCGAACAGATGGCTAGAGGTCGGTTGGCATATGTAAATGTCCGTCTGTGATCGGTGTAGACACATGAAGGGATGCCGAGTATAGAGGGTGGCTGGCACCGACAGTAATGGGAGGTTTCGCTAGTGTAATCGGGACAGACGAATGCTAATGGAAGTCGATAACGTTGGGCATTTCTCGTTAGTAAATAGCGATTACGGCTCACTGACCGAAGATGAACTCGTAAGTCGATTGGCAGGTGCTTGAGCAGCTGGGTATGTGTTCGTCTGCTTTGGAGATGGGGGCGGGGATTAAGCTTGGCAGTGAGTTGCCAGGTCATGCAAAGTGTGGTCCCCAATCCCGGAATGCCGGCGTGACTCGCCTCCTTTCCCTCAGATTAACATTAGCCAATAAAGCCCCATAGCGATTGCGGTCCTCCACTTGATTTTCTTATCCATATCGGTGAAGGTGTCGAATTTTAATAGCGATTGCTCCGATCTCCAATGTTCGATTTCCTTCCTCTGTATGCTCTCTTGTTGTTGTTGATCGTAGATAAGAAGAACAGAGCACTAAATTAACACCGACGACAAGTTCTTTCAATTTGCGCCTTTTATCATTATTAGACAGCTGAAATATGTTTTTGTCCATGAACGCTCAACTATCGCTAACGGAACTCACTCGTCCAGTTCTGCCTTGGGGCTCACTTTGTAGCCCCGCCAGCACCCGCACCGTGGTTAGTAGTATTATAAGCAGACGAACTTTGCCGAAAAACTGGAATGGCCATCGCTGGCTCATTAACCGTTATCACTCGCTAAGGGATAGGCTACACGAATGGAACGATACCGGTTCTGTGTGACGGCAACTGTGACGTCTGAACCATCGGTTTTAACAACCAATGGGGTGTCGTACTAGACGCAGTGGTAAAAGCTTTTAAATGGTCCTCCTTAAGCGCATCAAAACCTCCATTCACCTTTATGGGCAGGGACAAGTTTTCTTGGTACAGTCTTTGTGAATGGTAGGTGAAAAACCCCAATGCTCTTTGCGACTTTTAGTCCTGTGGAAGCCATTTCACATGAGGACTTTAGACGATCTACACCTGCCTTTGGACATAACGTAATCGATCAGCTTGATTTGCCTGGATGCGATGGAACGTGTGGCTTCATTGGAAGTTGGTCCGTATGTTTCGGCCACAGTTATGAAGTCTCGGAGGTTTAATTCCGGACCCGCGAGGCTATTTCCGCAGATGGTGATATGGTTCACGTAGACAAAAATGCCCTGCCCTTGCTCTCGCATAGTACTTCCTGTTGATATTTAGTTGGAAACGTGCAGCTCTTTGATTACTTTCAACGGAATTCTACAGAATCGATACAGGCGTTGATACCTTGAAATGTTGCATATGGCCTTGCCTCTCCTATCTGGTGGTAAACGCTCTTGACATCAAGAGTACTCGAACGGTTGTACTTCGCGGTGCGTTCGTCCATTCCGTCTAATCTGGGTTGGGTCTAGACGTGAAACAGTGTGTATTTATTGATCGTTTGGCCTTACTCAGCATCAATCCATCTTTTGTGGTGATCATTAGTTCCATCAAGGACTCGGGTCTTTCAAGGGGTGGAGGAAGGCTCTATGACTCCCTCAAAAAGGAGGTGACGAATCGTCACTCGTATAAATCTCTTTTCTGCAATATCGTGCGTCCAAGATCTTGTCACAAAGAGCTTAGTCATGTGTTAGATTAGACGACAACCGACAATGCTCCAGACACTGTGTTCGCACAACACGATGAGAACGTATGTAGGGTTTAGATTCACCAGGTGGAATTTCAGCTGTACTGCGGAACCGGAGGTATTTATAACTAAGTAGCATATTGGCGCACAAATTCTGTAAGATAGACAGCTTGACCTCTTCGTAATCGACACTTAGATTTGATCGGGATGAAAAAAGTTTATTGTGTGTCACCATTTAGGGTGGTGGTTACGGCCATCTTAGTTCCGCACATAAGAGTACTTCAGTCATTTCGGTGTAAAAAGGCATACGAAGTGCAACCCAGAACTTCCTCTATCTACAAAAGCCTAGAAGTTAGTCCTGTCAACCTCTGGTTTGATTACTCAGATTAGAAGGTAATCAGAAAGAACAGTCATTACCTAGTAGAAGCGGATGGATGAGCGGAATAGAAAAGGAAGAGGATTTGGCCTTTACTACTGAATCCTTTGCATAACAAGTCGTGTGAGGACACTTCACACGAGAATTATTGTTGTATCCACAAAAAATTGGCATAGACGTGACTGAAAGCTATGAATTCATTGGAACGCTAGAGGACCCACTAGTGAGTCGAACCTCTCGCATCAGAGACATGCAGTGGCGGACTATCGACGAACCACGTGTTTCTGGGTTTTTAGCTAGTAACTGTGCTATCTGTATGGTTACTCATGAAACACGTGTATACTGCGTCACGCCTTTTAACAGGACTGAATGGAGTAGCATACATCTCTGTAGTGGAAGTGAGGCCGTTGGGGAATTTCGCTAAGACAAAGACTCTCTGCTAATTGTACTGACCTTACTCGATCAAAAACGGTTGGAACTTTTAGAGTCCTGGTTCAGCAATATTTGCTGGATATGATTTGATGGACGGTTGCTATTGGGTGCGCCTCCGTGGAAATTCCATGACCTTGGTCTGCCGGACCAGTTCTGCAGCTGTCGTCTTTCGCTAAAGACCTCCATTTATGAGCGAAATGTTTGAGGGCTTTTCCATCTTGCCTGCGGACCGCTAGAAGTTTGCGAACAAGGATTCCGTTTTAAGGTTCTTAGTTGACGTGTCATGAAGAGCCGACTGCATCTTAATATCTGAAGCACTCACTGATGCATACCCAGACTTTCAGCGAAGGGTACATATCCAAAACGCCCAATTTGGTGTGTTCCAGACGTTCATTCGTGAAGATAAAATTTTAATGGCTGTCAAACCAGTCGTTCCATTGTTTAGCGGATCTTAAGATATTTGGCTCGTTATCAGTCCGTTCTAGTCAGAGAAATATATCCAATATTGAGTTATAAGATGAGTTAAAATCGATCGGTCGCAAACAAGCGAGTGAGAGCGCACTAACCATACTGGATAGGAAAATCCGTACAATACTGCACCTCCACGTGGAGCTTTTTTCCTTTTGCAATTGGCGGTTTGGATCCGAATTGCTTGATGAAACAACTTTTAGCGGAAGGAAATGAACCAAACCTAAAAAGTAGCATGCGGTGAGTTTAGGGATCTGCACGTATTACCACTCGCAGACGGAGCGAATTACTGGCCAAACACTGCGCCGGATCCGAATTCCAAACGCCTTAGCCTGATATTTTCACTGCAACACGATATCTTTGAAGGGAAAGGTGTCCAGTCGGTGCTGTGCTACTCATACCCCTGTCAAGGAAAAAAATCCCGTGTATGTAAACACGGTCTCCTCAAGGAGTGGTAGTCCTGGTCGGGTCTGGATAACCATCGTACGGCTGTTGGGAGATTAGGTGAACCCCAAGCTGGTGGGAGATTTGGGGAATTTTCTTTTGGTAGATGCTGAAATCATGTGAACGGTGGGGCCGAGGTATTGAGTGAGTACGGAACACCAGTTCATAGTAGGAAGTTGCTTTGAATTAATGTTATTTGCCGGTGCAGTGTCGATGTTTTTGAGCTGTGTTTGAAACTCGGTGCAGGCCTTGAATGCGACTCTATCAGTGGTCATCGTTTGCGCGAAAGGTGGCTGGTTTCAAAATTCAATTTTTAACGGCGAATAACTATGATTGCCGATCCTGTAGGAAGCTACACCATTCCTGGCACACTTAGAAAGGTTAGAGTGAAACCTTTAGGGTTTTCCTACAGCGTTTCTTTTGTTCATGCCAACCAGAGCCCGTGGTAGTGCCATCGTAGCATAAAAGCGTCGGAAGCTGCTCATCAAACCTCCTCTCAGGGTAACTGTTGGCCCTTCTTAAAATTTGGAATTCAATTGAACACGCAGTCGGGAAAGATGGGTCCACACACCCACGAGCCACGATAGTGGAACGCTCTTCGGAGGGGTAAACAGACTAGCATTTTTAAGAAGTTGACAACCACAGATTAGTGTTCCCAGGACACGGAAGCCAAGCCTGGCACACTCAATGACGGCACTGCGCCGTAGTGAGCCTGATCCTCCGTTACCTTGGTTTTCTTGCTAACACTGTCTTGCTCTGGTTCTCTCCTTGTCAGCTAGCAAAATAACTAGAAGAGAGCAACCTCGAAAGGTGACAGTGGGTAAATATTGGTGATCCACCTGGTCGAAAATTCCCCAGACAGTCCGTGAAAACTGGGTCTGACTTGGCCGAATATTATCAAAGTGATATACTATGGTATATTCAAGGTGGGATCTATGGGTGTCTTGTTAGATGTTTACACGTAAAGGTTGTAGTAGGTCACATCATTTGCTTCACGTAGGTGGGGACTACGTCACACGCCTCTTACATGGCACCCAACCCTCATCTGTTGCCCATCGAGGCTAGGGTATTCGACATAGTCTGTGTTCTTAGATTCAGTATTTTTGCTCCCCTTCCCATCAATCCTCAACACTTCTAGTCGAAACTCTAACACAGAGGGCGACATGCAATCGCTCACATGGCCCGACTCACTCGGGTCGCTGTCCACTAATCAATGCCGTGACCCGTAATGGAGTTCGGCCACGGTCTGGTACGTTAAGCAGCCTTATTTAGAGACAGAACTGCTTACCACCTATCACAGAAGGAACTAGAAAGGGTAAATTAAATAACTGCTCGGAAAGCAGTCCATCTGAAAGTATACCGTCGCTAGTAGATCCAAAACTCGAGGTCGAAATACAACAATGAAAAACAACAACAACGACAACAACAATAACCCCTTTCCACATCCCCTCCGCCCCACCCCGCAGGCTGCCATACTGAGTGCACTCACTTCAGCAACCTGGAATGTTCGTTTTCCTTTAGACAATCTGAGGAGCACACGATAGTAAATTAGGACAGCGATAGTCGCTTGGAAACTTGCGTACTACAAGATGTATATTGATGCTCATAGAGCACCCGATTCTCTGAACAGGGTCAGCTGGAGGAGGTGAGTGCCGGTTAAACATTCTTCTGGTGTGGCCGCCCAAAGGTAGAGCAACGCGATGCTGATCTCGCCTTTGCCATCTGGAGCGACATCTTGGGATGACAGCCCTGTGCACCACGGCGTAGCAATTACCACCTGATGATCCTGTGCCTGCCTCTCCGGGGAGTCAAACTCACCGCCATCATCAGCGCCTTCGGCACCGCTTCCCCGCCCAAGGTCGACCTATGGTCAGGCGAAGAACAGGCTCTACGAGGACCTGCATACCGTCCTGGCGACTGTGACGAAGGCGGGCAAACTAGTTGCGTTGGCTACTTCAACGCTCGCATCGGGACAAGGCACTGCCGGGTAGGGAGTGCTGGGTATAAGTAGTCCCAGTGGTAGTAACGTTAACGGCCTCTTTCTTCTGCGACCCTGCGTGGGGACATCGTCCTTTCCTGAGCAATAACTTCCGACGCAGGAGAAGGCAACCTGTATGGACACTCGACAACAGTGTTGGCACTCGCTGAACTATGTTCGAGTCCGAAGACGAGATCGGCAGGGGATGCTGTTGACCAAGACCACCTGCCATCCCGACGGATCCTCGTCTCGTCATCTCCAAGACGAGGCTTCGACTGCAACCACACAAGAGGCCACAAAGTATGCGACCATCGGTAAGATAAATACTGTTCTTTTCCAAATACTTTTCTGAATACTGTTCTGTTATACTTGCCTACTCGCCACTTAGATTAAAGCATTTAATTAGGCTAACGGTCACAACGGAACGACTTCCAGCATTAAACATCTAGGGTTATTCCCAATCAGTCTGTGGCTTCCTCCTCTTGGCACCCAATACATTCCTTACATTAATGTGATCATTTAGGTTAGGCGGTTGTAAATGAGCTTTTCTTTACGGCCTTTTAATGAAGGCATTTGAGCTTACCAATGCTTCGAAAAACGATGAGAGGATTGAGAGGTATAAAGGACAAAAAAGGACAGTGGAATGACATTTATGTACTATATGCGACCCGCTTGATGCCTGAGATTTGAACTGGAGTCAGTCAATTACTGTGTAACTTACGAAGACTGAAGGCTCAAGCAGTGTTGGCTGTGGTCATGACTTTTGAATATTACGCGGTAGTGGTTTTCACCTATTTATTCTGGTCGCTTTGTGGCTGAGGTTTTGGTATTTTTGTGAAAATCTCTTTCAAAATGATGCTCTCTTGTGTGAGTGGTCAGTTTCTAAACTGGAAGACAGTACAGAAGATATAATTTATTAAACGAAACTAATACTGTAAATAAGTATGTCCCATTAAGGCAATCCTACTGTTTACATCACTCCCCTAGTATCAGGCAGTATAGCTGGAGTTTTGCCGCATTTTGTAACTCCGTTGCCATACAAAATCCAGAACAATAACTAACTCGTGTCTTTTTATTCTAGGACATTACTCAAAGCGGTAAACGATGTTGCCTCTGAGCGAACAATGAAATCTTTTAGCTGTCCTGTAATACAGATCTGTTTCATTTTTTATATATTGAATATAAAAGCCGGTCGCAATCATTTTGGATATCAAAGTATTGTGCATATAAGTCAGTTTCAGTAAGCTCTTCTTGTGTGGTTTGATAAAAGTACACTCTAGCCTCCTTATTCGCTTCTATGAAGTTTATATATATATATATATATATATATATATATATATATATATATATATATATATATATATATATATATATATATATATATATGACTGGATATTATAAACACAAACCGAAAAACATTCATGTTTGCTTATGCTTTCTAAAATTCTCTCGAAAATATTTTTTTATTTACTGTGAAAGTAACCTTATGGGTATTAAATAAAACCATGTATTTATGTATATATTTGTCTGACTGCGTTGGTGCATTAGTTTTGTTACTCTTTTGAGTGAACTAAAAGGATAAAAATAAAAGCGCACTCGCTGAACCTGTATAAGCGCTGATTTGATGGATAGAGTATGTCTGTACAAAATATTCCAAAGCCTGCCGAGGCGATTTTATCGGATTTCCTCAGCCACCATAATAGTGTGCCTAGGTCGGACCGAAGTTAGCATGGTCAGCATGACCAAGCACGGGTGGTCACGTGCACAGGGTGGACCCATTACTTCTCAGCTAGCCCATCGGCGTGACCAGCCCTGGTGCTCGCACAAGTGCGGAGAAGACGAGTTGTGTGCGACTGAGAGATAGCTGATGAAAGTCGTTCCTAGATGGAGGCATATGCTGTCGCTGCCCGTACGAGCTTCAACGAAAATATTTAGGTTCGCCACACTGGACTAACGCTCTGAACTCGTGTTCTTCAGATCGCTTATATATATATATATATATATATATATATAAGAAAACATAAGCAAACACTGTATGGCTTTCGGTTTGTGCTTATAATATCCAGTCAAGTATGAAAAGTCAATGAAGGGTGAAAAAAGCACTTTCAGAATTGGCCGAAAAAGGCAAAAATGCTTGTGATTTGCTAGTTTTCCAGGAGGAAAGAAGTTACGCTTATGGGAAGCTAAAAATGCCTGCAGTATTGGCCGCCCTGCAGGTGAAAAAAGATAAGGTTTCGAAACTTTTCTCTTCAAGGTAGAATTCCTTAACCGAATGAAACTATTTGCAGCATGTGAGATCATAATATTATTTGGATGAGAGCAGAAGTGACCATCAAGGTAGCGAGACGGGAGTAACCCACCGCGACACTTAACAGTCTGTTTTTAATCGAAGCCACGAGGATCACCAAAGCTCGGGGCGAGGCGACCATGATACTCTTGTACTAAACAAAATCAAACACCAACAAGCTGGCGAAAACCGAGTAAGCCACCGCGATTGTCAGCAGATCGCTGCTGATTAAACTGATAGACGTTCGAAGTCCAGACTACCAACTGAAGCTTGAAGGTGTGGTGTTCACTGATAGTGGTTCTGCCTTGTGGTGCTTTATTCATTACCTAAAGCCGTGATTATCAGAATAAGCCATAATTTAGTGCAAGAATGTTTTGCTGCTCACAGGACTCCAAGTTGGTGCCCCAGGCAGCAGTGGCCGTTGGCGAGACTGGTGCATACGTTGACGTGATTGGGAGAAAAAATAGATTTTTTTACAGCTGCCAAATTTGTGCGAGTACGTTCAATTGTTGCCCCATTGGTATGTGTTACCCTTCTCGAGGGGTGGAGTGTAGGTCTAATGGCCTAGTTTGCATTGATCAAAGGGTGGTCTATTAAAATGGTGCATTGACGTCTGTGACCGCCTGGAAGCACTTGTTCCAAAATGAAGTTTGTCGAGTGCATCTGGTATAATCGAGCTGGCCTTTCGCAAGGGACCTTTTTAATAGTATAGGGCACCTCTCAGATGTGTGTTTAAGGCCTGAAACAGATAAGGGTTGCCGGTGCAATGACGGCCTCGAGGGCCCTGTGAGTAAACAGAGTTAACTCCAGAGGTAACTAAATGGTGCCTGACATTTGCTCGTACTAGTAACAAAGTTCGTGAGGATGACTGCTCAGGATGAGGGTGCATAAGCTGTAGGAGTTACAGAATCTCTTTCAAAAATGGAACAGTCGTCAGCGCATGCAGTAAAGTTGGTATGGGAAGAAGAAAGTGAAGGCTCAGCCAGTGGTTATGCTGGAATAATATAGTCGTGACACAAGTTGTGAAATGTCACCTAAACACCTGTTGCCAAAGTGGGTCTGACACGTTATACCAGACCGCGCCGTCAGCCCAGTGTGTCTGCTGTGTTGAGTGGCTGACCAGTGAACTGGGATTTAGACGACGATCGCTCCTTCTTACCTCCTGGTTTTGGTAATCCTAGTGTGGGGGTCAAGGGTGACAGGTTGTGCTGTGGCGTTCACAGGTGGGTTCGCCAGCCCTGTCAGCCACTGCGCCCACTCCCGCATCAGAAAACTGACCGGGTTGGACGATGGCCTAATGCTAGGTGTGGGGAGACAGTGAAGTCAACGGCTCAGCGCACTTTCCTCACTATAAACAACCTGACGTGCTTGAAATTATCGCGTTGAACTAAAAGCCGTGACTTGAAAGGTTGACCACTGACGGTATAACTTGATGCCCCGAAGTGATAGTCAGACTGCAATCGCTTTTTCTTAATGTGGCCCTTATGGAATTTCAACTTAGCTGCGATGAGAGCCGCCTCCCTCCTTCGTTGTTGTGTCCTTCTTCGTGGTGAACCACAGTGCATGGTTCTGCGCCCTCTCCCATCTCTAGTCTTCTTGAATATGTCTTGACACCGGGTCCAGGTGGGGAGTGAAACAGAGAGTGAGTTAGATGCAGTAAAAGTCTGCTCTCATTAGAATCCAACGGAACTCACCGTCCGTGCACTATCATGCTGTGGAGTACGCAGAGAACATCTTCGAACTCCACGATTGAACTGTCACGTAAGTGGTCGTTGTGTTTTTCTCCACTCCTTCTCTACCTTGCTCCCCCGTTGCATGTGTGATCCGAGACTGACACTATAACGGGTGCGAAACGTACTGGCTCGGAAGTTTGCCAACTGATGCTGTAACCCAGACGCCGCAGTCAACCCAGTGTGTGTTTGTGTGGAGTGGCCGACGGATGGACTCAGAGTCCGGATGCAGTGGATCCTTCGTAATGTGGCCTTGCCAACCTTACACATGTGAGGTGTGAGCCGATAAACCCTATTTTGTGAAATCCCGGGCCTTGTGTTTGAGGGGAGGGGGGGGTGGGCAGGCCGTGTACGTGTTACGCGCAGCGAGGCCATTATATATATCAGCAAATGCGCCCATTCTCCGCACAAGTTAACTTACCGGCTCGGTCAGTGGCTGGGGCCTAGGAATGGGAAAAGAGAATGAGGTTAACGGCTCAGTGCCTTTTCCTGGCTATAACAAATCTGAAGCGCTTGAAGCTTTCACAGTGCGCTAAAAGTCGTGGCATAGGTTACTAATTGACAGGGTAAATCGGACCGCACAGTCAGCCCGGTGTGCGTTTATGGGAAGTGGCTCACTATAGACTGAGAGTCAGTCTGCAAGGGCTCTCTTAGTGTGGCCTTTATGGCAATCCCACTCCATGCTATCCCGAGTCAAATGTCATGGAACATCTAGGCACGGCTGCGGCCACGTCAATCACAGGCGCGTTCTACCACCTCTGGTCTTCTTGGCCCTTTCATGAGACTGACTCCAGTTGGGGAAGGGGTAGAGAGCGCGGTAGACGCAACGAAAGTCCGCTACCAGTATAATCTAATTCACTTTTAATTGACCGTCTCTGCATCCACCCTACTGTGGGACACATGGTGGACTTCAACGAAACCGAGGGTCTACCTTTCGGTATGTCCTCCTTCGACCATTGAATCTCAAGTAATTTTAGCCCTCGAATTTACAAAATGGCCCCCTTTCTTACCCGATGCCAGCCACCCATAGAAAAACCTTGGAAGGGTAAATTTTTACTTATGGTTCTTTGCATTTTCCGGTTTCAACTGCCAGACACCACTAAACCGCACTTTCCAAATAACTAGCGCCCAGACGGATCCCCTTGAAAAAGGAAGCGTAAAAACCCGTCTCGTAGAATTTATTTTCAGGACAGCAGTCAAAGGTTGGCCAGGAATTCTGAGGAGCTGATTCCTTGCTAGATTGGTTGTAAAATTATCCTGACGGTCATAATCAGCTGCAGTAAACCGGTCGAGTTTCCTACGTATTCTTAGCTAAACAAAATTTTAGCATTCCTAATTTGTGGTTTAAAACGTCCTCCAAGCATGAAGTTGAAACTAGAACTGTTTTTTCCTCAATAGGGTTCACATGACCCCACCTTTGTTAAATTTAAGTCCAAATTTAGGCTTTATTGGAGTACTTCGAGGTTGCATCATCACTTGCTTTGAAAATTGATTTCGGTTTTATACGCTTCAGGCAGTGGCGTTGTTAAACAGAGGTTTGCAGTATTTCTTGGTCCCCAGTCATCTATCTCGCCGGCTACATCAAATTTCCTCTATTCAGCCTTCCAGAAACTAGGCACTAGGATTCAATTTGACCTCAATATTAGGTACCCAATTTGATTAGATAACTTAATCATATTTCCTCTGCTGCTGACAGCGATCTTGCTTCCCCGCAGCTTCTGGCTGCATCTGTCGCCTACGAGCAGGATTTACCTGCCTCAGATTCATGCCATTATGCATTCAGTTCGCGCGATCTCGAGGACTTCGACAGCTACCACAGCGTTGGCCGAAAGACGAGGTACCAAGGGTCATTAATGAGGGTAGTCGCTGTAGGAGTGGTCGGAACTGCATATCTACCACTCCTGAAAGGACACAAGAATAGGAAAGGCCCTTCCACATACTATGGACCTATTAAAACTCCTCCTTTTAAGCAGCACGTAGCGCTAGACGAGAGCTGTCGCAAAACAATTTAAAACAGGAGAAGGAGGAGGAGCTGAAGGAAGTGGACGAAAATGCGTCTATAGAGCACGGGAGTAATGACCGTATCTAGAACACGCAGGTAGAAAACCTTATGCGCTGACCAATATGGTAGTCCTCGCAGGAATCTATCCCCATCTAGGCCTCTATGACTGCGACTATGCGACTGATGTTTCTTGAAGGGAGGTTCCAAGTAAGTCCGTGGCCTCAAACATAGTCGGTGACTGTTATGTTTGAACCGCATCTATGGAGTAATTGAATCAGATCGTTACTTATAAATCCTATGCTGGAAATCATGGTTAGTAAAAACTTCGCCATCTTCTTCACTCTTAACCGAAGCTGGCCCTTTTGGGACTTTGCTTTGCCTTTATCAATTTTAGCTATTTGGGGTAACGATATTCGACTACAAAGATGTTTAAAAATAACGCTATTCCGGGGGCGGCTGCAACAGTTGACTCTAGGGGTCGATTGTTCTCTTTTATGCTTGGTTGCCACCGCCTGTGCCGGAGTGAAGACTGCCTTGATTCTTCATTACCCATGTTTTTCAGGATAATCAAAAGCGGTTCAGGTGGGCAAAATGATATCGGCTGTTTGCTGCATCCGTACTCTGGTATACTCAAATGTGTCTCAGAAATTTTTACAGAAGGAATAATGGCATTATGGCAGTCCCGTTGAATCAACTGCATTCGCATACATACTGCAGAATTAACCACAGTGACAGTAGACTCAGTAAATAAAATCCCAGACGCGTGTGGTTCGCCAACCTTGTGTTGCTGCATGACTTAGCTGGGGGAGGGGGTGTTGGAGTTTCAGCTCAAACTTGAGTCTCCCAGCGTTTCCATTTGATTTCCAGCGTATGAACTCCAGTTTGAGCACACCTGGAGAATTATGAGGGACTCCTAGATGAGTTGAACCTCTCAAAGCTGCAGCCTAAAGCGTTGAAAAATCGGCAAACCACACGTGTCTGGGCTTTTAACTAGGATCAGAGCCGTAAGTATGACAAATCATCCAGTTTTTTTGGATATTGCTGGCCGAATATTGGTAGCTTGGGAAGATCACACGTCTAGTGCGCTGTAGCTGATTGATTTCTGTCCACGTATTCAAATCAACTTTCGGACTGAACCAAAATCTTGGTTTTGACTGGTTTACTCTAAGTTTGCGCATCGGCTTTTTGAGGAAATAGAAAAACTCCAGTTGCTGAGGGTATTAGTCCATTAACTAGTGCGTATTTATCATTACACACAGCTTATGTCGTTCAAATGAACTGTTGCCGCTCACCACACACAGAAATCGACTACAACTACTGCAGCAAGCTTTCTAGGAGCAAGAAGAAATGGCCGGCCGAGCAGTTTAGAAAAAAATTAAGTCTGATTGCAGAAGAGGCCGTTTACATACAGAGGAAATATGAGAACCTCCAGTCGCTCTCTCTATCTCCCACGTCTTAATGACGTTCAATCCGTTAAAAACCAGCATTTTTTAATGCCATTTCTGGTGATAGTGCCATAAATATTCGAAATCGTATTCTGTCAAAATGCATTTGGGTTGGTTGCCCCGCAGCACAGAAAACAGCTTCAGTCAAGTCATTTATCCCGACCTTTACCTCATTGTTGGAGGCATAGGAGTGACAGGTTGTCATCTCACCAACACCTGGCTTCTGCTAGACGTGGTGCGAAGGTGACACCACACCCTTCTGGAGGTCAAATTGTGCCACTACAGCCGCGCTGACAGGTGTCAAATGCAGCCAAGTAAAGCATTCGCGTACTGGACTCAGACACCCTGTTGCTGTAGTCCGAAAATGGTATTCAGGGGGTCGCGATTATACTCTTGTTGGTTTAGCGCCTGTGACCTCGGTAAGGGTGGAGAATTACTGGTTTTGGTAAATGCTATCTGATGGAAGTTCAGAAACTTTGCTTCTCCTTTCGCCATTCAGTAAAAGGTACCTTGACGACTGAATTTACACCGCTCACTACGCCACAGTAGAGGTTTGACTTGCACATTTATATTTCTCCCTGATCTGGTGAGCCGATGAACAGTCACTCATAACTTGTTACCATAACACCGTTCCCGACTACGTACTTGCCGGTTTCTTAGCTCGCTTTGGTTTGCAATGAATTAAATTAATAATCGGAAGCACGTTCTATTAGTCGTTATCGTGGTTTGCCGGAGAGACAGTTGCCAGATAAACAGAAAGGGCCCTCTCCTCCGGATCTATATTTAATAAAAGCATGTTTTTGCCATCTGTAATATGAGTAGACTTTGACTTCGAATGCATATGCGTTTTGCCTTTGAGTATCCGCCAATTTCACTTGTGTCCGTTGTTCGACATCAGCATGATCGTATTATTTTTTGAAATTAAAACACTGTAAGCATGAACAGCCCCTTTTCTAAAAGTGGAGTTTTATTTGGGAGTTGAGAATCATTTAGCCAGAGTTTGTAGGTTCATCAGTCGTCTTCTGACACTTTATTACTAACCTTGATTATTAATGCGTTAAAGTATTAGTTATCTGGTTTTAAATAAGGAAAAATTCATAGAAGCGGTTTGATGGCAAAATACGCATCTGATGAACCAGCAACGGTGCTTTAAAATACGGAAAACACCATCGGTGTTCTCAATTCCCCCTGGGTGCTCTACTGAAGGAGGCATTTGAGGCATGCCTATTGACTGTGTAACATGATGACCATAATTTTCGCTGCCCCGCGCTACCATAAAAGCTCTTTTGTAGGAAACTAAATCAGGTCCACTTTCATCGTTTTTCGGAAAGAACAAAATGTAAGGAGACCCTATAATCTGAAGCGCCACTCTGGGAAGTACGTGCAAGTGAGACCAATTTGACATGCGCTACCTCTGTTAAGGTAGGGAAGGGAAAGTATTCAAGCCATAATTGGATAAGACTAATAAGGTAAGAATGTATCAAGTCAGCTTAATTTTAAGGTCAAGTTCGCAAGAACTATTTTATAAAAAGTATGGAGAGATCCATTTAAATGACCTTGTTGCCGCAAACTGACATCCCTGTTCAGACTGCTAACTCATAAAATGCTGCCTTTGCGAAAAATTCCGCAACTTTCTGTTTCCTAAATAAACGTGCACAAGCTATTTCGATTTCATCTGTTCGTCTACTTAACCGCAAAATCTTGAGGACATTTCGCAGGTCTATTTGGGCTTCTCATAAACCGTTTTAAGTCGAAAATGCAAGAAAGAAGCTGAAGAAAGTTAAGTGGAGTATAAAATTACTTACACCCCCCTCATACCTACGTCCACAGGGCATTAAAAAACGACATTAGGTTTTCAATTTTAGCATACTACTTTACCATCTTCCTTTCCTGGTGAACCCATTCGTTTTTTGATACACATGAGAATTCAGTATAAATAATATAACATGGAAGGATAAATTTTGGTGAATTGTTGTTTTCCGAGAAGTAAACTCGATACGATTTTCTTAAACTATTTTAGCGTTTGAAATGAGTGTCCCTTTATCCAGAAAGACCTATGGGTACTTTAAATTTATAAAGCTCTGTTGGCAACTTTCAGCATTCTTCTACTCACATAATTACGCTCACGATTTAATGGCGTCGTTTCTGAAATGCTTTTGCCACTTGTGTCTTTTGCTCTCACAAAGGGACATTTTCGGTCAAGTGTTTCGAACACTTAATCATTTACTCATTATTGCGCAGACAGATACGCCATAATACTTAATTTCTAAAAAACAATTAAAGGCTAGCTCGATGAGCAACGACCCATGGGTTATAGAAAATTTCTGTTCGAGATTGAAGTCTAATTGGCGGACGAGACATAAATTCCATAAATAAATACTGCTTATCGTAGTGTTCACAGGCAAGACGTTTTGAATAACTGCTTCCGATAGCTGTATACAGGATTTTCAAATTAAAACCGTTCGCCGTCATTCCGTTTCGCTATAAGATTACATCGAAAAAGGTCACTGGCACGTGACTTTGAGCATTACTGATCACAGCTGACGGAGCCTGATCCCATGCTTCAGCTAGTAGAACATATGACTTAATGGCCAACTGAAAATTGGTTAGAAACTTCGGTCTTGAAGAACGAGGCACGATTACTGGAACAAGAGCTTTATGAGCCTGAACTTTCGGATTGGCTCTCAAAGCCAATTTAAGAGGCAGTCGCATAAGGGTCTTCCGAACCTGCATCGAATAAGGGCCATGATAAATTGTCAAATAAGCCAAATACTGTTTTCCTAGTCTCTTAGGTCACTGTCAGCGGCTCCCGACAAAAGAATAGATATTATTTCCCTCATGTTTCGGGGGAAAATCGACAGAATGGTAGGATTTTAAACGTAAAAAATGGCAAAAATTTAAGTGTTTTAGCCTAAGGCCCATGACTCTGAGTACCAAATACAAATGCTAAAATTATTATCGTTCCCTTTTCCACCACCAACACCACCACCGCCGTCGCCACCATCATCATCACCACCACGATCACCACCACCACAACCACTACAACCACCAACACCACCACCACCACGAGCATTATCATCGTCTTTGTTATTACCACCAAGAAACCACATTTCATATGTCGTTATATATTCAATCGCGTCAAGTTTATTGGAGCAGGGAGTGCGTTATATTGCCATAAGAAAGGATCTTCTGGGATATTTTGCATTCTCTATTCCCTCGCCAGGGCTTTGGAAAACAATGTCTATTGTGAGGCCTGCCTCCATCCAACGCATGTGATCCTCATATCCGGAGATAGCTGAGGCATCTGGCCGACTCAGCACAGCCAATCGAATTGAAAAAGTGAGTTATTGTGACCGCATTTCAAGCCAACGTAACACCAGCACAACACCACGGAGTTGGGGGCCACTTCGTGTGGCACACATCAATGGGTTGTTTCGCTCCTTCACATCTCTCTCCCTGCGGCCTGTATTCTTAAGTTTGTCTTTCCATCGGGACGCTGCATGTGTGTGGGAAACCAGGGTGACCTGGAAGCTGCTTACTTTGCGGCCATCCATGCCTCATGGAGTATTTGTTGACTTCGCCACCCATGACGGTTAAACTATCACACAACAAATCAATCAAACATAAACATAGTCTGGTTATATATATATATATATATATATATATATATATATATATATATATATATATATATATATATATATATGATAGTGTGCGGCTCACCGATCTGCTTAAGGAACATGCATGTTCCGTTGTGCCCTGGAGCTCAGACTAGAGCCCTCGCAGGGGGTCGCATAGCGACGGTTAGCATATATTGATAAATTTTGAACCGACAAAGAAAGTAACGAACACCACACAGCTTCTCGATTTTCACAGCAACCTTCCGGTGGCTCACAAATGAATCTGTGTGAGAACACTGTGCAAACGCATCCAGACTCATTACAGCAACCCGGCGGAAAAAGCACGTGAGGCCAATTACTTCCCCGACCAGTTTATGCGGAACGGCTATCTGAAGGCGTTCATGAGCCGACGCCTACATGTTCGCCCGGAGGACCCAACCAGAACCAACCCCAACGGTATGGCATGAGATGCCATACATCAAGGACGTTTCAGAAGCGACCGAGCGCATTGTTGCGGGAATTGGGGTCAAAAGTGCACATCGAACCAAAGCTACGTGTTCGCCCCCGGAGGACCCAACCAGAACCAACCCCAACGGTATGGCATGAGATGCCATACATCAAGGACGTTTCAGAAGCGACCGAGCGCATTGTTGCGGGAATTGGGGTCAAAATTGCACATCGAACCAAAGCTACCATGGGCAGTAAGGTCATGAGAATGAAAGACAAATTTAATCCTAATGAGCAGTCGGGGGTAGTGTATCACATCCCATGCCAAAAATGTTCCTGTAACTTCATAGGACAGACTGGACGTATACTTTGCTTGCACATCCAAGAGCATAAGCTTGCTGTGAGACAGGGTGACGGTTTATCGCAAGTGGCTGCCCACATCTACGAAACGGGTAACCAGTTTTACTTCGCAGCCAAGACGATAATCGCCCACGCCGGATGCAAGACAAGCCGAGAATTGATTGAAGCCTGGGCCTACGATGAGAACTCGGTCAATCGATTTATCGATCTGGCGCCGGCATACAGGGCCGTGCGTAGTCACCTCCGGACTGACGCCACTATTGTCTGATTGGCCCCTTCCCCCCCCCCTATACATTTTACTCTGTTAGGTTGTTGTTTTATCGCTGACGATGGAATGAGAAGGTAAAGTGATCTCAGGGGAGGATGGTTAAATCATCATCTGACATTTAACACTCATAATTGAGCGCGTCATCGAAGATAAGGCAGAATGGGAAATACATAGATGACATAGGTCCTATGTTACTCAATCCTGATAGGTATACCAGGCTCTGTCCTCTTTTGTCCTCTCTTTTTGTCTAAGTGGTGTCTGACGGCCTCGCATGGCACTGGTATACCGATTGCGTGGTTGATTGAATTGGCATCCGATTGCCAGGCCTCGATTATCTCTCTCGCCATTTTGCTTTTGGCTCGGCAGACTACTATTGCACTGTCAAAACCGAATTTATGATTACTTGAGAGGCTGGGCATGGTGACATGCGATCGTACATCATTTCGCTTAACGGTTAGAGTGTGCTTATGCATGCGCGATCTTAGTCAGTCATGCTACATTTATTGGCCGGACAGTCTAGACAGTTGACCCGGTAACCTTAGACAAGAAGAGACGGCCATTTAGGACAGAGCCCTGTGTACCTAGCAGGAGTGAATAAAAAAGACCTATGTAAACTATGTATTTCCCATTCTGCCTTCTCAGATGATGCGCTCAAGTACGAGTGTGAAACTGCATATGATGATTAAACCATCCTCCCCAGACATCGCTTTACCTTCTCATTCTATCTCATCACCTGGGGTCAGCATTTTCGAGTATATATATATATATATATATATATATATATATATATATATATATATATATCCCAGGTGTTCCACACTTGGGATTGGGTATGACTGGCTGATGACGGCTAATAAGCCAGAAATGGCCATTCCGGTCTCCCTTGTATTTGTCGGTTCCACATTATCAACATATGCTACCCGTCGCTATGCGACTGCCTGTGAGTACTCTAGTCTGAGTTCCAGGGCACAACGGAACATAAATGTTCCTTAAGCAGATCGGTGAGCCACACACTATCATCATATATTCCCGATCGCAACCGACAAAGCAACGAGCCCGTGGCTCAATGTTAGAGCGTTCGACTCAAATACCAAAGGGCGCGGGTTCGAATCCCAGGTGTTCCACACTTGGGATTGGGTATGACTGGCTGATGACGGCTAATAAGCCAGAAATGGCCATTCCGGTCTCCCTTGTCTTTGTCGGTTCCACATTATCAACATATGCTACACGTCGCTATGCGACTGCCTGTGAGTACTCTAGTCTGAGTTCCAGGGCACAACGGGACATAAATGTTCCTTAAGCAGATCGGTGAGCCACACACTATCATCATATTCCCGATCGCAACTGACAAAGCAACGAGCCCGTGGCTCAATGGTAGAGCGTTCGACTCAAATACCAAAGGGCGCCGGTTCGAATCCCAGGTGTTCCACACTTGGGATTGGGTATGACTGGCTGATGACAGCTAATAAGCCAGAAATGGCCATTCCGATCTCCCTTGTCTTTGTCGGTTCCACATTATCAACATATGCTACACGTCGCTATGCGACTGCCCGTGAGTATTCTAGTCTGAGTTTCAGGGCCCAACGGAACATAAATGTTCCTTAAGCAGATCGGTGAGCCACACTATCATATATATATATATATATATATATATATATATATATATATATATATATATATATATATATCTTTGCCCTTCGCGTGTCTTCAACGTTTTCGCAAATCGAATTCCTCCACAGATGCCTCGACAACCGTGTGCTACCGAAAAGCCTGTCCTACAAGCCACCGGTGAACACAACGCCGGCGAAGCAATGGGTGATGCAACATGGCAGGCGAATGACCCGTGCTCTTATCCAGGACTGCCAGTTGAGGCTGCAGAAATACCGCAGAATTTTGAGCCAGATTATTCCGAAGTGTTTAGAGCTCATAGGAGAAAACTGTGTATCACTGTTTGACCGAGTTATCAATAATCGAGCCAGAGAACTGCGATCTAGACGAGATATGGAGCTGAGAGTTAAATTCCAAAAATTAAGTCCAACCACACAAGATCACGATGAGACGCTGGTCCACAATTTATCCTACAAAGAACTGACACCGGTACAGTTTCAAGTGCTAAAACATGAAGCATCCTTCAACACTGCGGATGCTGATCCGGTTAATCTTGTGGCCACCATTGAGTCGGTCTTAAAGCACTCCCAGGAGGCGGACGATCCAAAGCACCTCATCAGACAACAAGTTACGTCCTTACTGTTGACACACAAACCACGTGTGGCTATTCCAAGAATGGAGCAGGATGCCCTCAGGACACTGAACGCTGACAGGAGCATCGTGATACTGCCAGCCGACAAGGGATCTTCCACAGTAGTACTCGATAAGTCTGAATGCCTCCGGAAGGCCAACGCTCTACTCGATAGCCGTCATGCCTACCTTAGGTGCGATGGAGATCCGATGAAGAAGCTAGTGGCAAAAATCAACGTGATGCTCGCTAGTTTGCAGAGTAACGGGGCCATCTCAAAAGCTGAACAACTGACAATAAAACCTACAGATTCGGCCATGGCGAGATTCTATGGGTTGCCCAAAGTACACAAACATGGTGCTCCACTTCGACCCATCATATCCCTGCGTGGAACACCTACATTCAATCTGGCCAAATGGCTGTTCCGACGTCTGAACTGCCTTACATCAGACTCCGATACAACGGTCCGTTAAGCCGCCCATTTCTTGGAAAGACTCTGTGGTTTACATCTTAAGGCAGACGAAGTCATGGTATCATTTGATGTTATCTCACTTTTTACCTCAATTCCTCAGAGCCTAGCAATTGAAACTGTCGGTGACTTGCTTGAGAACCGTAATGACGAGGTAATTAGTAAGCCTTAACGGGCGCACCTCATCCAGCTGCTCACTTTTTGCCTCAAAACCTACTTCACCTTTGAGGGAACGGTCTACGAACAGATTAAAGGGACTCCGATGGGTTCGCCGCTGTCTGGTTTCATTGCTGAGGCGGTCCTTTAAAAGTAAAGAGACACGTGTGTTCACGTTCCACAGACCAATATTTTAGGTGCAGTATGTGGACGATACTTTTGTCGTTCTCAAGCGCGAAATGGTCGCTGAATTTCACGCACTCCTGAACTCCATCTATCCGAACATTCAGTTCACAATGGAGGCTGAGGTCAACAGTCAAATGGCGTTCCTAGACGTCCTAGTCCACCGTAAGACCTACGGCAGCCCAAGGACAACGGTATATAGAAAGGCCACCAACAAACTTCAAGTCCTCAGTTACCAAAGTAACCACCCATTGTGCCACAAACGTAGCTGCGTACGGACGCTTTACAAAAGGGCGGAAACTCATTGTAGCGAGAAAGGTGACAAAGCAGCCGAGCTCCATTATCTTCAGCGAATGTTCACCTCCAACGGTTATCCTCGTCGCTTCATAGAACGCAGCAGACAGCCGAGGCAAGTTATAAGACCAGTGATAGAACCACCGAAAGTGTGACGGGCAATGCCATATATCGAGAACGTATCTGAAGCTGTTGCTCGTCTCCTACAACCACTGGGGATCGGCGTCGCCCACAGACCTGAGGCAACAATAAGACGTCTGGTCATGAGACCCAAGGCCCCCTGTCACGCGGCGAAACGGCTAACGTCGTCTACCGTGTTCAGTGCGGTTCCTGTGAGGCGAACTTTGTCGGAGAGACCGGTAAGCGACTTCAGACCCACATGAGTGAGCACGCAAGGGCCATAAGAAGGATGGATCTGCTCTCGTTGGTTGCGGAACACTGTGCGGCCTCCGGACACACCTTTTCTTTCCAGGACGCCGAAATACTAGGCCGAGGAATCGACCAAACAGCCAGCGAAACGCTCAAAGCCTGGCACACCATACCTTCTTCCATTAGCCGTTGTAAAATTCTCCCGGCGGCCTACCAGGCCTTACGAGTGCGACTCAATCAACAGAATCGCAGGCAAGAAGTCAGACTGTTCGCGGTCGCAAGCAAACGCATACCTAGCCAGAACACATGCCTGAGTGAACCTATGCCACACACCAACACATTCGATGGGATAACCGCGGAGAACGCAAACCAGCAAGACCTCCGGTCAGGCATGAAAATGGACGCAGGTGAACTTAGTTTGCGCACGAAAACCGATGCTGGGCGTCTCCAACCCGATAGGAACGGAGACACCGACACATCGACTCAGCAACCGCCGATGAGACGTGCACGGACAGATGCAAACGAGGGACGAGAAACAGGCATGCGGGTCTGGGACAACAAACGCGGGCAATGCAAACGAGGTCAATGACACTTGCCATCCCGACACAGCCCCCAGACGAGGCGAGGGAGAAAAATCAATGACCAGCAGGGCAGCAATTAACTCCCCCACCCCCCTGCATTGCATCCTACACGAATAGCTGTAGAGCCAGCATGTTCAGAACCCATAAATACTGTGAGGCGCCGTACTGAACCTACCTCCGACGTTTGAATCTTGTTTGATTTTGAAACTTCAGGATATTAAACCTATTGTTCCCGTGATCGCCTCTTCTTCTGATATATATATATATATATATATATATATATATATATATATATATATATCGGGAATATGAAATTGGAAATGGTGGTGTTCACCGATCAGCTTAAGGAGCATGCACGTTACGTTGTGCCCTGTATAGACAGAATAATATTACTGACAAAAACAAGGGAGGCTAGAAAGGTCATTTCTGGCTAATAAGCTGTCATCAGCAAGCAATACCCGACCCCAGGTGTTGCACCACCCGGGCTTGAACCTACGACCTGTTGGTTAGATGCATATCCCCTAATAATTGAGTTAAGGTCTCTTTTTTCTGTCAGCTGCGATCGGCTATAGTAATAATGGCAGATGTACGCTAACCGATGGCTGACAACTGCTGATAACCCGGATGTGACCATCCCAGTATGCTTTGTACTTGCCCATACCTTAGCTCTGTAAATATTAATTGTCGCTTTTCGACTCCCATGAAGCGCGACCTGTCGAGCACGTTTCGTAACCTGATTGGCGGGTACCATTCTGTAACAGTCAGCCTGTCCTATCATATCCAACAAGACAGAGTGACCGGATCTCATTTGTAGGACTTTGCATTATTTTACGATCTATGAATAAAGTAACGCGATTTGAATAGCATATCACCCAGAAATGTACATTTCAGATTCTTTTGTTCTCTTTCCGTTCCCTCCTTTCGATGTCTTGATTTCGGAATCTTACCATTGCCGAACTCACACTTCGAAAACCTATCCGATAGACCGTCGGATGGGTGACTGCACACATCGTCGGTCGTCAGAAAGGACTTTAAAATAGGCCAACCCATATCTAACTCTTCTGCTATTATCTTTCTATTATTTTCGGCTCGGGATTCAAGTTATTTAAAAAGCAGACCAAAGGCATTCAACTTATCAATTTAATTTCACACAGCTAGTCTACCCAGTAAATTTAAGTAGGCATGGTATTACTTCGTACATGGAGATCGCATTTTAATTTGCCCACCAAATTTGAGTCAAATGCTTTCGCGTATCCTTTTGAAAGAGCTTATATGCAACATATTTTTTCTCGCATAGTTTTTGCAACCTAAACACCAGCCGTTCTTTTAAATACGGATATAAAAACATAAGCACATGACATCAAATATCTTTTTTTTTCCGGAAACAGTTAAGGATATAAAGTGATTAGAACGCAGCAACCTGTTAGCAAGTGTGCAGTACTGTTACACAATTTACCTATCTCCATAGATGACACATTAAGAAAAAAAACCTTTGCAGTGTGAGTCTCATTCCTGAGAGGAAGACCGACTTGTCACGTTAGTTTGCTGCTTTCAAAGCCACGGCCTGTAGAGCAACATGATAGTTCAAATGGGTAGCAGATGGTTTTATAATGAGGAATATGCGCTCCGATGCACTAGTCTACTGTCTTAACCGGTCAGCATCGGTTCGGGCATTTGGGGCAGATGGCTTGCGTGGCGGGAGCCTGCGCCTCACAATGCCACCGTACCACCATGTATGGCAATTTTTATGATTTCCCAGTTTAAATTATGCTCTTGTGCACTAATCTAATCCCCATGTATTTCTAGCGTTTCTAAAATGTCGCATATAATAGGGATACAAATAGATCAATAATAATTATCGGATGATGCGCGGACTACATCTATATAACTGATGTTCAGAAGTTGTGAAGCGACCAACTACTATAATAAGACAGCTGTCACTGTTCTCTTTACTGGTATTGAAGTCCATTATTATCACATTACAATACCGGTTTTATCAATTTGACTTTTATTTTTTTATCCAGGTGTAACATTTTCTTGATCTACGATAACCAGAAGGCTTAGAATAATTTTAAGTTATATTTTATGACATGTAAAAAGTTAGAGATAAAATTTAAAGCTTGTGAATTTTTCAATTTTGCCTTAATGTGAATTTTTCTTTTAAATATTCAGTCCAAGGAGACAATTTTTAGACTTTTAGCGTACCCCAGTTTTTTGGCTAAGGTAATATTCAATTGTTTTTAAAGTTATTTTCGTCGGTGCATTATATACAGATGTACCGGCACTCCAAAAATATTGCCACTGTTCAACTAGAATTCACCAAATTTTTGTAGCACTGTTTTTTAAATTAACCACCTGAGTTGACGTGGTATTTGTGTCGGATTCAAAAGGTTGGGGAAAACAATGCGCATATATAAGCTTACAATTGCTTTTTGAAGAGCTGAAGGTATGTTGACTCCACAATTGGGTTAAGAATAGGAAAATAATGAAAATGAGCTAGCTGATCGCGGAACTGCCATAAAAAATGAACCTGCAAACAAAATAAGGGCGTATAATTAAAGTCAAAAATTAATTCTTTTGCTCAAAGGCAGTCGGTCTGACAGTTGTACCAATGCAAAATACCAAATTCCAGGGCTTCTATGAGCACTCGAGGCTGCTGTCTAGACATATGCTGCATTAACTGTCATATTCTCTTCAATAAACTATCTGACTTCAAATCAATAGGCTCAGAGCAGAAACGTCACCTGTAAGTGCATTGACAATGACCTGGTTGATTGAATGAAAAAGAATCAGCGAAGTCAGTATCGGAGGCGTTCAAATGTTCCGTTGTGACAGATTGCAACGTAGAGGCGGAGGCGTCACACTTTAAAGCTGCACTGAAATTTCCTTCTGTCAGAGATAAATTTTCGTCGTGGTACAACGAAATGATGGAATAACATCATGCAAGATTAGGATCAGACGGTGGCGGACAAGTGACCTATGCGTTGTCTGGCGGCCTCCCATCTCGAATGAAAGTTCCGACATGCAGTTACCATCTTCGTTGAAAGTTATCAGAAAGTAGGTGAATTTATTTTGTTCTTTGTTTTATCTCGAAAATCTGAATGCAAACTAATACCACCTAAACTACAGGCAGGAGTTATTTATGAAAACAACCCTACTTACACTTTGTGAATACTATTTTAATAGTGACACTTTTATCAGTGCGTGTACTGATGTTTATGACGCAGCTGCTTTTAGTGAACCGTGATAGCCTCAAGTGCGTCAGCTTTAACTAAGGGACGTATGCGATAATGATGGGGTGATGCCAATGTGTTAGCTAGGAAGGTTGCCAACTGACGTTTTTATCGGATCACGCCATCAGCCCAGTGTGTGTTGTGTGCTGAGTTGGGGACCGGTGGACTGGGAGTCAGACGGCGATGGCTCCTACCTACCCCCGGAGTTAATTGTAAAGTGTCCAGGTCGTACTGTGGCGCTCGCAGATAGGTTTGCCAGCCCTGTCAGCCACTGTGCCCACTCCCACATCAGACAACTGACCGGCTCGGAAGGTGGCCTGATACTGGGAGGTGGGGCAGACGGTGAGGTCGATGGCTGAGCGCATTTTCATCACTATAAACAATCTGACGCGCTTGAATCTATCACGGTGCGCTAAAAGTTCTGGCTGGGAAGGTTGCCAACTAACGAGATCATTCGGTCTCCCAGAAAGGCAATCAGAGTGCAATGGCAGCTTCTTAATTTGGCCTTTATGGCATTCCCACTCAACTGGGATTCGATCTGCCATTCCTTTTTGTTATCGTGTCCTTGGTTGTGGAGGACAACAATGTATGGGCCCACGTCCGCTTCCATTTCCGGTCTTCTTGACTTTGTCTTGACACCTGGGTCCAGGTGGGGGAGTGGAATGGATAGTGAGCTAGATTTGTGCAAGTCTACTCTCAATATAATCAAGCTCAAGACACTGTCTCTGCAACACCATGCTGTGGAGCACACAGTGGAAATACTGGAACTCGACGTTCTAACTGCCGTATGACGCACCGGTATGTAGACAACAGGGTTTTTAAAGTTATTTTCTGTTACTCTCACCAAATAAATTGAAACAGGAGAAAGTATTACGCCTGGGTGACTTGAAATCTCCCGGAATTGATTGTGAAATTTCTCCTTTAAAAGTCCCAATCGCCGCATTAGACCGCAACATTCCAGTGTCTCCCCTGGTCGAATACCCCCTGCAGCACATAAAGTCCAGAATAAGGCTGAGAGAGGAAGGCGATCGAAAGGTTAAAATCTTGTTTTCAGTAAAAAAAGAAGGAATCATCAGGTAGGTGAACTCAACAGTTTCTTGGGTTCAGTGATAATATCGCTTTTCCCTGCTTGCGTGCTCATCTATCTCCACTACCGCAAACAAGAAGATGCCCAACTATTTGGAAAGGGGGTTTGGACGCAATGAGACGTGCTACTTCGGAGGACAGAGGCTTAGTTACCATGAATGTTAACGAAGAATTCTGGCAATATTCTCGGGGTGGTATAGAGCGTCTAATTACAGGTCATTGTTCTATGGAAATAAGAATACCATTTGCTCAAACTTTACGCATCATTCCGGCGATCAAACAGAACATAAAGAAGAAATAGATATATATTCAAGACCCCGTACTATTGCCGAATATAAGGGGCAAAGTAATGCATACCATGAGCAAATATGGACTGCAGGAACTATCAGCGGACGCTGAATTACACGAGAAGCCAGTATTTGTCTGCAGCAGGAGGAAGCACAAGAACGAACTTGCGTATCAAAAGAATAGCTCGAGAAAAGTATTAATTGACGAGCTGCAGAAGGTACAACTAATGTCTCACTTTTTAATTGGTAGTTAGGATAAAATTTATCGAAACAATTCGGAGATTGAAACGTGACAAGCTACTGCCACCATTGAAACTGTTGCATTTGTGGTCGAAGAACCAAGACGGATCCTCACTAAAGTTAAACCGAACAAGTTTGCTGGACCGGATGGGATTCATTGGCAGAGCTGATAATGCATTTTTCGTCTCTCTGAACATTAAATAAGAAAAGAAAACTTGATTAAGTAGTGGAGGAGGATAGCTAACATAGTGGAGGTAGCATAATGCTACCAAGCAGCTTTAAGCCTATAAGCAAAACTCGCATTTCTTGTAAAACTGTGGAAGACCTCATTACCGTGCTAAATTCCAAGGTTATGGTGCAAATGGCGTTTTGTAGAAGTTTCAGTATGGTATTTGATGAAGGAGTTCAAGCCTCGCAACTTTACTGACTTCTTCAGAGGTCTGGACCATTTCCTTTAGAGAGGGTTTCTAAGTAAATTTAGTACAGCTCGACTGCCACAACGCCTTTCACATTGCACCACGCCAAAGCCATTTTCACAAACTGTGTCGCCCTGACATCAGGGAAAAATCTGAATGGAATAAAGCCATTTCTGGTCGGTTGAAAACAACGTGTCTGTATCAAATTGGATAAATTGGACTGGGTGAACGTAGTTAGTTGTGTGCCTAATGGCTCCCTTCTCCATCCAATACTATTTACTCTTTAAGTTATCGAGAGCCTTCAAGAACTGAACCACCCGAGGATTGAACCCACGACCCGTTGATCAGAAGTTCAACGCTGGTGCTGAGTATGACTGGTTGAAGATGGCTAATAAGCCAGAAAGGACCATTCCAGTCTCCCTTGTCTTTACCGGCAATATTGATCTACCTCTTTTACTACAACCCGCTCTGTGGCTGCTAATAAAGTGAGCCTTACGGCAGAGCGGCACAAGTGAGCTCCGCTAACGATCGGTGAGCGTTTATCAGCTAATGCAAGAAAATATTTCCGATTTAAACCAGCAAGACAATGAGCGCGTGGTTCAGAAGTTAGAGCTTTGGATTCTGATCATCGTGTCGCGGGTTCGATCCTTGGGTGATGAACCAACTGGGGTTGGGTATGACTGCCTGACGACGGCAAAGAAGCCAGAAATCGCCCTTCCAGTCTACCTTGTCTTTGCAGGTCATATTCATCTGCCTATTCTTCTATTAACCGCAGTGCGGCTGCTTGTGGGGCTCGAGAGTGAGCTTCAACGCAGAGCGGAACGAGTTAGTTCCATTAGCAATCGGTGAGCGCTCATCAACGAAAGCAAGTTTCCCCACTTTCTCCTTTGTTCATTTTGTCTGACGAATTGTTGGTGTGACCAACTTGAAACTTTTCGAGTACAACTCCATTTTACGACGAGCGTTCCTTCTTTACACACGACAGTTTGACTGTCGTAGTCCGCCGATGTCCAACGTATGCTCCATGGAGGGTGGTGCAGGGACGATGGTTTGCGCTTGATTTAGTTTAAAGTGCTAGTATACTTGCACTGCATCCACTACACTCTCTCCTTCTCCCCAACCTGAGCCCGGTGTCATGACAGAGTCAAAAAGACCGGAGATGGGAGAGGGCGCATGTGGCTGGCGTGGCCGGAGCCACCCCTGGTCGTACCACCACACCTGGATCGGCTTCCATGGAGTGGGAGTGCCATAAAGGCCACATTAAGAAGGAGCCATTGCAGCCTGACTCTCAGTCCACCAGTTAGCCACCCCACACAAAACACACATTGGGCTGAACACATGGTTCGAGTTATCCCGTCAGTTGGCAACCTTCCAAGTCACGGCTTTTAGCGCACCGTGATAGTTTCAAGTGCGGCAGATTGTTTATAGTGAAGAAAACGCGCTGAGCTATCGACCTCACTTTCTTCCCACCTACACAATCAGACCGCCGTCCGAGCCAGTCAGTTGTCTGACGTGGGAATGGGCGCATTGCCTGACAGGTCAGCGTACCCGTCTTCGCGTGCCACAGAACAACCTGGCCCCAATAACGCACACACCAGGATTCACAGAATTAGGGGATATGGAGGAGCCATCGCCGTCTGACTCCCAAGTCCGCTCGTCAGCCACTCGACACGTACAGCACATACTGGGTCGACGGCATGGTCTCGTGTAGGCGTCAGATCGGTAGCCTTTCAAGCCACTGTTTCTATGAAACTGTGGTATTCTCAGGTACGGGATGATAAGGCTGTTGTCTATGTATTGGTGTAGGTAGTTTGCGCTGATATGGCTTAGCCTCCGGTGGTTTACCGCAGGTTGTCGTGGCGGCACATGTGTCCTAATAGGCCCATGTGGTGTGTAAATGTGCGGGAGCAGTGAGGGCTGTAGAGGCGGGCGCGTCGACTGTATGTCGGAGCCCTAGACACTGGTTCACCAGCCTCCGTGCGATGGATTCGCAGGTTACCGATAAGGTCGATGCGTGAGTTGAAGTTGCGGGTGCAGTGTGGGCAGGGGAAATCGGGAGAGGCTGGGGGGATGTAATTCATGGTAGTGGGGGTGGCAGTGGCGGTAAGAATGGCAGGAGCGGCGGGAGTGCATTGGTTTCGGTGTTGTTGGCATTGCGGTGAATCCTACTGTCACGGATGCGCATGCGACCGAATAGGCCCCTGCGATGAGTGAATGCGCGAGGACAGTGAGGTCTCTATGATGATGGGAGTAATGGAAATGATGCCAGGGGTGCGGGTGGGGGGAGGCTGAAGTAGGTTGGCAGAATTTTACGTAGAAGTTAGAATTGTCCCAAAGATGTCCAACCAGGCCGATTCGCGCGCAGAAGGTGCGTTGACAGCGTGGGCATGCTGGAAGGGCCTGGGAATCGGCAGTGTTGGTCCGGGGCGCTGGTGACTTTCGTGCCGCTCTTTTGGCCTTGGCGGTGGCGATCCTGTTGGCCTCATAGATTGCTGAACCAGTCTTCATGGATCTTTTCCATGCTGGTTTATCCTGGGCGAGGTCCTCCCAGGTTACCGGGTATTTGCAGTTGCTTCAGAGATTTCTTCAAAGTGTCCTTGTAGCGCCGTTTTTGACCTCCCTGTTGGCCAGCACCCGTAGCGACAGCTCCATAGAAAAGTCTTTTGGGAAGTCACTCGTTGTCCATCCTCACCAGGTGACCGCTCCATCGCAGTTGCACTTGCCTTAGCATGGCGTGGGTGATGAGGATTCCGGTCTGCTCCAGGACTTCAGTGCCCGGGATCCTGTCTTGCCATCTCAGCTTCAGTATTTTGCGGAGGCTGCTGAGATGGAAGTGATTCAGCTTCCTGGCTTGGTTCTAGTAGATGGTCCAGGTCTCCGCTCCGTAAAGGAGTGTCGTAAAGACGACGGCCTTGTGCACCTTCAGTTTGGTGTTCAGGTAAATATCGTGGCAATTCCACCTGGGGACCTGCAGCCGGCCGAAGGCCTGACTGGCTTTGAGATCCCTTGGGCAACCTCGTCATCGGTTCTCGTGTTGCGTGACAGCGTGCTTCCTAGATAAGCGAAGGTTTCTACATGTTTGAGTTGAGCACTGTTGAAATAGCTTCGGGGAGCATTGTATTCCGCGCTGGTTGGCGGCTGGGGCATGACAACCGTTTTGGCTGTACTGATTGTTAATCCAAAATTGGCGCAGCTTGCGGCAAATTGTTCCATATTCCTTTGAATGTCCTACTCCGTCATGGTGTGAAGGGCGTAGTCGTCCGCGAAGAGCAAGTCATGGACTGTTGTCGTAGACACACGCCTTGAAGCCTGCATAAGCTGACTGTTGAGAAGGTGTCCGTCAGTTCTGTAGGCGATGCGGATCCCAGGCTGCTCATCACGGTAGGCGTCCATCAGCATAGCAGACAACATGAGACTGAACAGGGTCGGGGCCGATACGCAGCCCCGCTTCACTCCGTTGGTCACTGCGAATTCTTCGGATACCGTCACGTTGTCTGTGACGCGCGCCGTCATTTAGTCATGAAGCTGACGCACCATGTGTGTGAACCGATCAGGACAGCCGAATTTCTGCATGACTTTCCACAGTCCGTCGCGATTCACCGTGTCAAAGGCTTTCGTCAGATCCACGAAGGTAGAGTAAAGGTGAGTTCGCATCTTCTGGCACTTCTCTTGCAGCTGGCGGGCGGCAAAGTTCATGTCGGTTGTTCCGCGGGGTCGCGGAAGCCACATTGGCTTTCCGTTAGCAGTCCCTGCTCTAGGTGACCGTTCAAACGATTGAGGATGATACAGGCGAAGATCTTCCCAGCGATGTTGAGCAACGATATGCCTCTGTGGTTATCACAGAGTTGTCGGTTCCCCTTTCACTTGTAGAGAGGACAATGGTCGTGTCTTTGAAGTCCAGAGGAAGTTTTCCTTGGCACGACATCTCCAGGAAGAGTGTTGATTGTTCGGCCATCAGCTTGGGCCCACCGAACTTATAGACTTCCGATGGGATTGTGTCTGATCCCGGTGCGTTACCACTGGAAATCTGCTGCACTGCCCGGATGGTATCTGGTAGGGAAGGCGGCAGATCCAGATCAATGATCGTGTCCACTTGACGCAGTTGATTAGTGGCAACATCAGAGATGGCTGATGAGCAATTAAGAACACTTCTGAAGTGCTCGGCTAAGCTCTAGTTGTTAGAGTATTGACTGTACTGAAACCTTCCTCTTGTTGTCCTGGTTTGGAATCCCATCTACGCCACAGAGTTTAGACTGCTAAATACCACCTGCCTTGGTCTTATCTTGCCCATTTGTGTGGTTTTAAATCTTTCGACTTATCTTTCTTCCTTGGACGGCTCTGCAGGCACCTCTGAAGGGTGATTGAGCGTTTTTTAGTCCAGCTCTCGGCTCAGTACACTGCATTTGTCTTCAGTGCGTAAGCGGTCTCTTCGGTTAACAATCACATGGATTAAAAATTGGAAGTAACATGAAAATTCATGCCTTTGTGTAGTCTTCTTGCAGTTGGGGATAGGAAAGACTGGGTTTTGAGGAAGAGGTTGCGTTGTTAGCAGGTTTAAAGGCTGTTTCATTTGCCAAATGGTGACTGATGTATTTCATGCAGACTTGATCATTTCATTGTGTAGGAAATGCCGTTTTCCACCTACGTCACAAACACAAATGAGGACTGAGTGTAAGTGTTGAGTACTCCCTTCAGACCCTGACGACTGGGAATATCGAGCAAATTTCGACATCCTGCTTTTTTACCAGAATTCATTAACAAAAAATACTTTCTGAGTACGCCATCGCCGACAGGGGTATCTAGGATAAAATGTTTTGCGCTTGACAGTAACGTTGCAAATTACAGAAATCAATTCAAAGAAAGGCAAAGATTATAGCTTCTTATATTTTCGGCATTTAAACATATTTATTTGGCGTTTTGGATTCATGGTAAGTATCATTATCGGAGGAATAATCATCCAATTCTACTGCTAAGTCCAAACGCATTTGTCCATTTCATTCATCAACAGGTGTGTGTTGAGTTTGGTCGAGATGGCCGAGTGGATTCATCTAGCCGACGATTTGGCGTTTGACTCTCCGTTCTCCTGTGGTTACTGGGCCCTGTTTGTTGTAGCCTCAATGGGTTCTTTTTTGCTTGGTGTGAGTCCATGGGTCGACATCCGTGTGGGACGCTTCCCGCTGCTCAAGAGCTGTCTCGCTGCAGTCCCAGACCTGGTGCTCAAAGGCTATAGTTTAGGCAGAAATTCAGCATAACGTTTGGTAGCGTTGTCGTCTAAGTCTCGCAAATTCTTCGGATCGGTCATTCGTGCTACGATACAAATCGCCTTTGTGGGGAAGTAACAAAGTCTTATTTTGCACCAAAACTGACCATGTAGCAGTTTATTTTTCCTATGTATTGCGCTTTTCATTCCCTTTCAATTCATGTCCAAGGCATGCCTTGTTACTTTCATGGCTTGTTGGCAAATGCCGGCCGTAGGCTTCAAGCATCACATAAATAGTAGGGTGCAATCCTCCATAAAAGTTCAATTTTGGGCAGCAACGTACTCAACTAATGAGGACGATAAAATTGAGTTCAGTAAAGGGGTTGACACGAGAACTTCTCCTACTCTTGGCTGATCGGTATTTCTGTATTAATCTAGACTATTGGACGTTGTGCAAAACGCTGTCCAGACGCACGTAGTAATTTTCCGTCGCAAGTGGCGAGGACACACAAACGTACAAAGTGCACAATAGTTACCTGCGCATGAATTGGTTTATGATGAAGAGGCTTCCGCGACTCCCGTCTCACACTCCTTCCCCACACCTGCCATGTTCCAGTGGTTATGCCAAATCAGGCTACCCGGACGTGTGCAGGCACGCAGGTGTCGCGAAGCTGGGTCCACACCTACGCATACCGCACACATGCCAGAACCAGACACATATTTACCAGACTTTAACAAGGCTTCTGGTCTGGCATACATGAGAGTATGAAGAGACAACATGAGGAAAAAGTTATTTAAATTTCACCCTCAGTGCGGAGGAGGATCGAGTTGTCTTGCTAGTCACCAGCCGTTCAAGCCACAACATTTGGTGTGGCTGGTTTATTAAGGGCAGTAAACTAAGCGTCGGATGAACCACACACCCTCTTGCCTCTTCGTATTTCAGTGGCAAGTCTAAATCAAAACTTATGTTACTGGGATTAGATGAGGTTGATGACAAGGCGTAAAGCCTCCCTAAAACATATGCTTCATGCGGGCATGGCTCCCGGTTTGTGAACGGCGCAAAAAACTACCTTATCAGACGTCTGCCACAATTCTGAATGGTCACTGCTTCGGTCTAGCCAAAGAACACAGGCCGTTTTGAGGACTCAACTGGGCGCATATGAATACACACGCACGCGCGCACACACACACGATAGTTCGACCGTCGTAGTCCGACGATGTCCACCGTATGCTCCATGGAAGGGTGGAGCAGGGACTGTGACTTGCGCGTGAATTAGTTTTAAGTGATAGTAGCCTTGCGCTGCAGCTACAGCACTCTCTCCTCCTCCTCCACCTGAACCCGTTGTCATGACAGAGTCAAGAAGACCGGAGGTGGGAGAGGACGCAGGTGACTGGTGCAGCCGGAGCTGCCCCTGGGCATACCACCACACCTGGTTCGGATCCCACGGAGTGGGAGTGCCATAAAGGCCACATTAAGAAGGAGCCATTGCAGCCTGACTCTCAGTCCGCCAGTCTGCCACTCCACACAAAACACATATTGGGTTGACCACGCGGTCCGAGTTATCCCGTCAGTTGGCAACCTTCCAAGCCACGGCTTTTAGTGCACCGTGATAGTTTCAAGCTCGTCAGATTGTTTATAGAGAGGAAAATGCGCTTAGCTGTCGACCTCAATCACACACACGCGCACACACATATACACATCTCTAGCCTTAGCATCGAGATGCGGGCAGTCTTAGAGTGCATCTAATTTTGCGCTTTACCCCACCGCGCGCATAGTTATGGCTATGCCACTCAACAACTTTATGATCGACCCAAAGGCCTGACCTTGTGCTGTCTTGCTCAACAAAGAAACGCGCAGAGATCACTGCCCAGCGCAAGGGTGTACATGAATTATCTACTAAAAAATATACGCCAGCTTATTGACACCGATGATCCCGTACATCCAGGCAAGAAGCGCCTTCGGCTCCAAGGCAAGAACCTCACCAAAGTGCCCATCGAACTGTCTCATTTGACAGATCTAGAGATCCTCGTAATGAGCCCTGAGCGTGAGGCCTGCCTTTTTTACCGACTCTCGGAAATACCGATCTGGATAGGTGGGTCCACATCACCACATCACCACATAACCATATTGAATTTCAATCACGTGATTTCTAATTTTTTATGCCTCTTGAATCTATACATGTGTGGTACTTCCCTTTATTTCCTTAACTTTCGACAGCCCTCTGTATGTGCTCGATTCAATAATATAGGTAAAAAGACATTAGAAAGTAAGTTATTGAGAGCATATGAAACTTGTTCTGTAAAAAAGACAGCTGCCAAGGTAGACTGCTAGAGTTTTATAACGGTCAACGCGAGTTAATAGCACATAATTCTTTTATTTTTGGGCATTGGGACATAAAAATATAAGGATGAATGTTTTAAAGCCATCTTCCGTTAAAATTGTGGCTGATAGACATTAAAGATTATTTCTACCTTTCCACATGATCTCCTTTTCCAGTTCCAACAGTGAAGATATTTCTAAGTTCTTTGCCCAAAAGTGTTAAACAGATCCTGGTAAAACGCAAAAAATTGCTGTAACATATGTTTTATGAATAAACTTTTTTAAAAGGCTGACCCAGACCAACAGCGTCAAAAATACTAATATTCAGATAATTGTCTTTTTAAATGTGACCTTTAGCATAGAAAATTGTAGGATTTAAGAGGATTTTATAACGTTGTTTGGACGAGACAGTTAATAGAATAAAATAATTCATTAATTTGGTCGAAATGTCCTGGCTGAACTTTCCACACGAACACGCTCAGAAAGTTGCCCATAGGACATATATTTTGTCTTAAGGTGCACAAGTTCTAGTCAAGCACAATAAGAAAGCTGTGGGCAGTAATTATTTTAAACTCCTACTTGGAAATTAAAAGCAGTTAACAAGGTAACTTTCGGCCCATGTTCACGGCTGCAATTGTATAATAACAATTTTGCGCAATTTACCATGCAAAACGTATGTTGAACTTGTCCCTTTCATATTTCAATCAATTTTCTGTGAAACCTTATAGCAAGGTCGGAGGAATTAACGTGTTAAATCGATCGTGTCTGTAAAAGAAACGCAGATAATTTAAAGGAACAACACTCTTACAAACCTACCGGGAACAGTGAAAAGTGTTATGTTGCCTACAAACACCTGAGGGCATCCGATTTTACTTTTAAAAAGTCTTCTTGCGATACCTCTTTTGCTAGTAAGATGGATTCGAACAGACCGATTAAACCACTACGAAAGTATCGTAGTTATAATTTACTTATACGTCGAAGCGATTCTGGCTCAATCATGTTGTAAAGATCAAACCTTATACTGCATGCCTTTTCCTGTTCAAATAGCTATCCATTGAAGCGGTCTCCAGCTCCCTATGGTAAATTAGGCGGAAAATAAAATCAGTTAATTGTACTTAAAATTTTAGCAAAAGCAGTTAATATCTCAACTAAAATTTATTAACCTTTAGTATGAATTTTGCATTTTTCATACGATGGATGAAGGAAGAAAACGAAGTAGAAACAGAAGAAACGAATTTTCCAGACACAATGAACTGGAGTTCGCATTAGGGAATGCGAATTATCCAGATAACACCAGCTTTTTATAAACGTGTCACACTAAACAGAATAAGAAAATAAATGCATATAAGTGTTCGCATCGCACGCTCGGTCACAGCAACAGTATCTGTAAACTGTTGGGAGAATGTGATAGCAGCTGCTACGTGCATTTTTGGCATACACAGACACATGAACGTTACATTGCACAGCTAAGAATAGACATTCTGAATATTTTTTAGCTGCTTTTAAGGTACATACTAGGAATTCGCTTTCCAAAATCCGACTTTTAGATACTTTCAAAGAAGAAGTATTTGTTAAAATAAGTGAGCAGTTTTCGGAATATTTTACTTTATGATCCGCTCGTAGTCATAGAGTTACATGTGAATATGCTGTTGAAAAATTCTGTTTTTAAACTTATGTAATCTTTCATCAGGCACCAAATTTGAGGTAAATGAAGGCCGTATAATGAAAATACGCCCTTTGAAAACTTGAATGTGTGGATCATTTGTTCTGGTGAAAATATTGAGTAATTGAAGGTGTTGTGAAATCAAGATCACGTTTTGTTAATTATTAGCCTTTTTGAGATACTATTACCTGCAAAAAATCAAAATTTAGACATTTTCGTTTCAATTTGTATGAGATTTGGGGCCCTAATGGCTATTAACTTTTTATGGAGAGGGATCAAATTGACTTTTGATCATTGCATGGGAATCAATTTGAATCCACCTCTCTTTTATGAATGAATTTATATTATACACAAATTAACAAAGTTTTTCAAGCCTGGCTTCATGTGCTTACCAATACGTCATTGTAATATTTCCCATTAAAGCAGATAATTTCCATTACTGAAGTAAAGATAATCTATCTTTCTTATAAACAGTCTGCACTTTAGGGGATTTTTTTCATTGAATTCTTGTCATTTTCTCATAGAGCACTTGAATATTGTTAACGTTATCTGAGTTTATTAATGCAGTAAAGGCAACCGGTAGAATAATATAAACAGCGGATTTGATTTTCTCCCCACAACATTTTTTCGAGAAGGCAACTGATTAGAATTGCTAGCTGGAGGAAACCGAATTGAGCATTTAGAGTAGTAGATGACTTTCCGAAGATAAGAAGTGTTTTATCGGTCAGATTTCGATTTAAATTTATTACATTTGTTGTTTGAAATACACCTCAAAGAATGGGCGCCTTCTTATTCGTTATTTTAAACAGAAGGCCTTTGCGGGATTCATAGCTTCCCATTGGTCACCTATCGTCACTTTAAATTGAAAGGATTCAAATCTAAGAATGACCTTTGGTACTAGTCCTAATCTCACCTTCGTATGCCAGCCATCATAAGATGTCATTTTTTCAAAATTTATTAATATCATTTTACTGCAGACTTGTTTATAAGACGAGACGGGTTTTTTGGTTTATGAGACCGTATTACTTCCTGCATCCACATTGGAAGAAATTTAATTGCCTGTCAAATTTTACAAGGACAAACTACGAGATACAACCTACAAGACTGGTGCTTTAAAGAAACAAATCAATTTTACAAACCTTTTTCACCGAATAAGCAGAGTTTGAGGGGTTAAAGTATCCTTAGTTTCATCAGCTACAGATTAAAAGTTTTTATTTGAATCCAACGCCAGAAAACGTCATGGGGTTAAGCCTGTACGTTGGAGCCTGCTTGGAGCACAAGCTTTTAATCTAATTTATTTATCTCAAATATATGCCAGTTCTACTGTACTTTTCGGCGATCTCCACTGTATGCACCATAGCAGGTTGGCGCAGGGACGGCGACTTGAGCTGAATTATAGTGAGAATATACTTGCACTGCATCTACCTCACCCTCTGTTCCACTTCCCCACTCGGAGCCGGTTTCAAGACGGATTCAAGAAGACCGTTGATGGGAAAGGGCACAGGGCACGCACTGTGGTCTAACACAAAGCAAGAATACAGCAACACAGTGCGGGGCGGCTCGGTTCCCAGCTGAGTGGAAGTGTCATAAAGGCCATATTAAGAAGGGGTCATTGCAGCCTGACTCTCAGTCCGCCAGTCGTCCAGTGCGCACAAACGCACATACTGGGCTTACCAGGTGGTTCGAGTTATCCCGTCAGTTGGCAACCTTCCAAGCCACAGCTTTTAGTGCACCGTGATAGTTTCAAACGCGTCAGACTGTTTATATTGAGGAAAAATGCACTGAGCCGTCGGCCTCACTCTCTATCCCACCCCCACAATCAGACCCCCGTCTGAGCCGGTCAGTTGTCTGATGCTGGATTGGAGCTCAAATATATACTACTATGAGTACCAAGCCCACGGATTGTGGAGGCCACCACTTTATAAATCAAATAGGAAGGTTTTGGCGGCAGGATACGGGACTAGGGCCTCCCATTATACAGCTGGTTTTACGATAAATTCCATGATGATTATGTTTGAGGCCACGTTTAGGGTTAAGTTCAAGTTTAAGATTATGGTTGGCGTTACGGCTAAGATGTCGGCTGGGGTTTGTCTTAGGGTTATGATGCAGAACTGGGTACCTTTCCCGGGATTTAGCACACAATCACCTGTAATATGGAATGGGCGTGCATAATGCCCGGTACTTTCGGTGGCTCACAGAGATGAATCCTATCATTAAATACCTTTGTGAGTTCAATGTCACATGGCGATATCTCAGTACTGAAAGTCTTACGTTCCACTGTCAAAAAATGTGACCACAGAATATGTATCACCATGGAGTTTCATCGCCAACGAAGGCAGGGGACAGCATCATGGCCTTTTGTGACTTCGTTACCATTCGCACTCAGTCATATCAAAACCGTAAGTCGTAAAGATCTACGAACTGAACTGATTAATAGTGTTTATGCTGCATGTGGCATACTTATATGTGAAACTCTGAGGGTTGCGGTTGAACATACAAAAAATTGCTCATAATTGACGTTCGCCGATCTGATCTGACCTTAGCGTCCCGTGTTTGATCGAGAAGAGGTAGTCACGTATATAGCTGTTCTCGATGCCTGGTCATTTGTCCGCTTGTATCTCTCTACGCAAGATCCAGACCGAAACTACGATCAAAACAAAACGTCTAAATTTCCTTCTTTAATCAGGATAGTTTTGTAAGTGCATCGTGCAGTACGTTTAACGGACATTAGGAAATCAACAGTAAGAGCGGAATACCTCACAAAATGAATAGGAAAATAGCTTTTAATCTGCTTTCCCTACGGCTAAGTGGTGCACAGACCAGTTTGTGCGGCAAGTCGCCGTCTATATAAAGTTCCGACTCCACCCAGCACTGGGGCGTGGTCAAATTGGTGGTCACACTCACCTTGACCCCTTGTTGAATTATAAAATTTAAAGTGGACATAATTTTCTCACAAATAGGTACAAGAACGAATACTTTATGAATTTTCTTTATAAAAGGTACATTTATTTATAAGGCTTTTGCAAACTAGTAGAAAAAATGCACACTACATAAGAAGTCACTTTTTACAGGGCATAATTTTTGAGGGTGGTTGGAAATAAATTTGTTCAAAAGACGGCATACTGATGTAACTGAAATATCTTGAGGTTATCCTGTATGGTAAATACTATTTTAATTCTACTGCAGTAAACTTTTCGAATAGAAATCACATTTCATTATTTCAGATAACAATTACTGAGATAGCTCATCTACTGTAAGCCACGAAATTTGATGAACCTATGCGAAGGGACAGTTTTTTTCATTCTCTTGTTGAGCAGGTTGCTTTGTGCCTTGCACGAATGAGTCCAGCTTGAATGAGCGTGTTTTGCGTGCAATTTTAACTCACATTAGCGGTTTGGATACAAGCTGCTATTCATGGGCTAGTTTCAATCAATTGCGATCGAGGCTAGCCGTATGAGTACCTGTAAACAAGAACCCACGTACGCAGGGAATAGGGTTGTCGGGTTGGTAACGGACACTAACGGTCACTTTCCGATCAGAAAAGCCATGCTCATGGTGTGAAGTATTACTGGGTTAATGTGCACAAACCCATCCCGTAGCAGATTTCCTTAGCGCCTGCATGGCCATAAAAACTGAGATGTTTTGGTCAAAAATTCGTAAACTGAACATTCTCTTTGTGTTGGTTGAGGTTAGGCTCCAACGACGAGGACAGTGATCTGCGAGCACAGGCAATTTCCGGCCGAAGGCAGAAACTAATTCGCAACATGTAACTGTGAAGGCGGCCATTAGTAAGATCTTCTTAATCAATATAATATTCCCCAATTGCCGCAAGTGGCCTGCAGAGAGCATGAACAAGTGCTAGAGGATCGCTAAGAAAACTCCGGCCAGGAACGAACAAGTGCTCCATAGGTAACTGAGAGAACTCCACTGCGCAGACTTCTGAGACAAGCAAAATAAGAAACTATCGTGAGGGCTATACTTTCAGGAAACAAGGCGTTGGAGCAGAGATCGCTGAGTACGTACTTGAGGAAAGCCCTCGCATCCATCAAATTCCATGACTATGCCTGAACTTATGAGGTGGTATCTAGCTTCAAAAAGATGCTGAAAACGAAAACGAAAACGCTTCAAGAAGATTCTTCAACCGCTTAGTTTATTTCAGTTGTCACCGCTACATAAGAAAGGAGCCTAACCACTTCTAGATAATCGTTCGCAAACAAACTGAGCATCCCAACCTGCACAACCAATGAGGCTGTCACCAGAACTCCATCCAAAAATGAGCTGCCTGCATGGGCCCTCCTAACCCGCGGCGTCCACAGCTGCAAAACGCTGTAATGAGCGTAAAATGTAACGACAGAGAAACTTAGCTGCACGCACCCAGCGCTTGCATCACCGTATCAGCGGCCACGAAACCTCTCTTAGACATTGCCCACCTATTTGGGGTCAACGCAGACAGCCAAAATCAGAAACGCTTATTCCCTGCACAGTAACAAAGCCAATAGTTAGTTTTGCCGGACAGTTGGTCTGTTTGTTTTCTGGAGGCTGGCAAAAAGATAGCCCACATTACAGGCAGATAAACTTTGCCGTTGAAGACAAAGGAGACTGAAATGGCCAGTTCTGGCTCAGTAGGCTTGTCAGCCAGGCAAATCCACTCATAGGTTGTGCATAACCCGTGGCTCGAACCCGCAACCTGGTGACCAGGAGTCAAACGCTCTACCCATTGAGCCACGGACTGGTTGTCCTGCCGGCTTAGATAGTTACTATTGACATTTGTTGACGAAGGCTCGTTGATCGCTAACGGAACTCACTCATCCGTGCACTACCTGGGGTCGATTATGACTGGCTGATGACATTAAATGAGTCAGAAATGGCCATACCAGTCTCCCTAGTCTTTGCCTGCAGTTTTAGTCTGCCTAGGGTACTAGCAGCTGTACGGCTGTTGCCAGGGCTCAAGAGTGAGCTCCACGCGTCAAAAAAGACAAACAAATGTGAGCTACCGGAGCATACATTACCGGCATGTTTTGAAATGATACGAAAGCCGTCAAATGGCGTCCAAATTACCTGACTAACCAGTTCCCTCTACTGCACCCTAGCCCATTCTACACCTCGAACGTAGGTTTTACCTAGTCTCTTGCCTATCCTCGCGCTCCGGTAGGTAAAAGTGCCCTCGTCACTCGTATCCCTACATTATTTCCAGCGAAAAACTGTTCCTTTACGCGCACTGAAACTTCCATCACAGTCCCATCTTATCATATTATTATGAAGGCTTGTTCCACCGACTTACTCGATTCTAAAAAAGAGTTTCGTTCAGTTACATATAGATTTTTCTTCGATAGTGCTTGATCTAAATTAAAAGGGCTCTCAGAGAAAAATTAATGTGCTACCATGCCTTCCAGTACTACAGTCCAATTACGCAAGCATGTTTCTAGATTTCTACTCTTACTTTACTTGTGTAGCATTAATTTAGCGGACATATGCTCATGATATCTTCAAACCCATAGAGTGGTTGAAATGCGTCTCCTTTTGGGAGGTCTGCAGTTTATGTTTTCAGTGTTTATTATACAAATGACAGTTAGAACTTACTTGGATACTCTTATCTACACTTTAGACAAACTTGTCAACCTGCAAGTGCTACACCTGGACACAAACTCACTCAGTTATCTGCCACGGGAAATTGGAAGTCTGATAAATTTGGAGGAACTCTCGTTATCGAACAACCTGCTTAATAGTCTGCCGCTTGAATTCGAAAACTTGGGAAACTGCGCAGCTTACACCTGGCAAACAACCAGGTAAGTAAAAAGGTACCCCTTATTTACATGGGGTAAAGGGATCAGCCACGGAAATAGGTTCTCCATTAAGGTGGTTTTGTGATAACTTCGAGGGCGTTACCTAATCTATTGTGAAAACCCTAATAATTTTTCTTATTCTGACCTTCGAGCGAGCTGTAAACCCCTTGATTTAGCGCAAAGCCACCTAGTATACGGCTGACATCTATTCCTGTGCCATACCGACCACGTTAGAGTCACAAGCTGCAAATGGATAATTTCCAGTGGTACGCTATTTTCTTTACCATAAAGAGAGTTCATGATGTGTTGGACAGGGTTGTATCAAACCAAAAGCTCGCCAGATGTACGCCAAGCAGAAGTCGATGCTGGAAGTCATTGCTAGTCACTGGAGTAGTATTAAAGCATCGATAAGACGGCATGACAGACGAATTGAGGCAGGTTTTGCAGCATTTATAATCATAATATTTAGTGAAATAAGTTATTAATTAGCCAAGTTATATGCTGCAAAATAAGAATGCAGACGACACTTGACTTAATGACCAATCTAAATACTTTGATACTATTTGGAAGACTAGTTGGCCGGTATATGTTCGCTTTTGATAAATTATCGTTAGGTGACCATAAGTATACGGGAACCGGGTCGAGTAGAATATGCAAGGTATTAGGAGAATGGATAATCTTTCGTCGTAAAATACACCTTGGTTGTGGCAGTATAGAAGGAAGGAAATAAGGGGCTGTGGGGTTTAAAAAGAGTTAATTCCAGGTGGGGGAGAGGGCGAGAGGGAGAGTGGTAGGGCACAGACTGTTCCATGCAGTTAATCGAACTTTGACCATCGTAAGCACGGAGCTTGTACGAGGTTTTTATCTACGCACAAGAGTCGCGTTGGTAATCTGATGAGAGCCACTTCTGTTTTTACTAGCAGATGAGGGCCATTGGCCTCAGGCAGTTTGGTGGGACTTAATAAATCACAGGAAAAGTTTCGTTAGAGTCCATATGAAGGCGCTGTTCATGCTCCTCCTTTCGCTCTTTCTCAATCATGCTGAAAGACGTTCCCGTATCCTACTGGATAGGTGCCGACTCGCGCGCTTAACATAATCTGCTCCACAAGAGCAACTAAAGAAGGGAATGTACGCGCAGGTGATCTGAGCTGACAACTTATCCCTTCCATCGAGTAAACTAGGATTGATCGAGAATAGTACCTAAGCCCTTGCTCTTGGGAAGTTTCTTGAGACTACTGGATGAAAGCGTCTTCTTAGTGGTTCACCCGCAGTATCATCTTGACAGAGGACGGTGAGGGACAGTTTGCTTTTGGTCTTTCTGGTCGCTTGAAAATATTCTTTGGAATAAACCTGTTGAGATACCCACTCTCGCGAAGCGTGTCCTGGGTATTTCTAAGATCCTTCTCAATGCTGTCTGAAGAACAAATTGTTCTAACACTGCGCAAAAAACGGACTGGATTACGTTTTTTGAGGGGTACGAAACTGTCAAAGTTCGTATATTGTCCCGACGAGGATTTCTTCTGATAGACGCTCGTTCAGACATTACCGTCAAATCTCCTGCTTAAAAGGACTTTGAGAAAGGCAGCTAACCTTCCGTTTCCATTTGTAAAATGAACTTGATCAACTGAGGAGCCTGAGTTACTTACAGCATTGAAGAGGTTATGTCAGTTCACATAGTGAAAATTTCAAAGATCTCACAACGTAACGATCGTAATGTCTTAACTTATTTATTTGTCCATTCACTTGAAATTTCTCCATTTTGCCCATGAAGACATCAGCTAAGAGGCTTTCAAGAGGGGAGCCCGTAGCAATGCCGTCCATCCATCTTTATAGTTGGTTGTCAAGGTGGAACAGCACATTTACTGTGCATCTTTGTAATAATTCCTTGTGTGTGTTCGTCTAAATTCCTATTTCCTGCTGATTGGCAGATAGATGTAATCGGCTCTCTCAGTGATCGGGATGTTTACAAAAAGTTATGAGACATGTAGAATATTGCGGAAGAAAAATTAAAATTCATTTCCGGCAAAGGGCTTAATTAGCGGACCTGTGAGCCGGTATGCCAGGCAGATATTTATCAACATACCATTAACTAGCTTTTCCCGCGGTGCATTTCGCTTCGGGGTGCCTGGAGTTTCACAAGACAGTGTAAGCTATTTGACAGGTTAACAGTCACACTGAATTTCTTTCTGCACGAGGTGGACAAATTTTACCTGCCATCAAGAGCTCAACCGGGACAAGAAGCTGCGCTGAGCGTGGGGGTCCAGTCCAGATAAACACTGCGAGTGACGGGTTAAGGAAATGTGGGGTAGCCCGGGATGCTTACTCAATACTGCAGCGTTTGTCTTTTGGGCGCCTTTCGAGTACTGTAGATAGACCAGTCTCGTCGCGGGTATCCTGGCATTGGCTTGTCATTCGAACTTAATTGATATGAGACTAGAGGGGGTTTATGGCTGATGAAACCTCCCCAGTAATAGGCGAATGAATGATCAAGGCAGTTCTGTGTCCTCTGTGTAATAAGAGTCATCTCGGTACTCGGCAGATGAGCCAACGACAAGGTGGAATTTTTCGATTGGGTAGAGCTTTCAGGAACCGTTTATTGTTTTTTGGTATAGGTATCTTCCCCTTTAATACGCTTAGTGCAAGCAGACTGTGGGAAGTTCTTTAGATCGCGTTTTCTGGGTGCTTACGTAATTTCGAGATTTTTGGCTTTCACAGGTGGCCGCTGACGGACTACTATGTTTCAAAATTACACCCGATAGCTCGTATTCCTCAGAACTACTTCGCTACAGGAGCCGTCTTAGACAATCAGGATGTTCCTGCTCTATTGGAAGTTACTCTATCATACAGATGGAATTCAGCCATATTTAATGTTTAATGTTTGTTAGTATTACTTCTTGTCCTCCATGCAATCGCTCACCCAGGAGAAGTGAGAGGCGAAAGGTGATAGGTTTTCATTTTCCCACTTGCTTAACTGTGCGTCGCTTCAGCCGAGCGATGAGCAAAGTAGATGTCTACTCAGACTGCACTTCCTTCCAAAAGAGCTTTAGCAGAGGATATAATACCCAATTGTTTTTCCGGTCGTTGGTGAGAATGGTGTCTGGGTCAAAGCAGTCACAAGTACTGATCCTCTGAAAAAGCATAAGTGACATTTACCTAGGTGCTGCCACCACGTCAAAATGGTTCATGCGCAGAATAACAGTAGCAAAACGCGGGTTTAGCGACTACTGCATCGGGCAAAGGGAAAGATACGCACTGACCCTGTTAGACAGACACCATCGTCCACGCATGAATCGAGGTAGTATTGTGTATGTAGACATACAGCCACATTCTTGTTTCCGTGCGTATGCCTGACTGGCACTCAAACACACAATCCGTACGGGTGTACGCTTGCCGGTGGGCCTGAGAGTGAGTTCCAAGGCACAACATGATGATTATGTCCCGCAACGTGACATGTGAGCGCCAATATACCATTTTTAATATTCTCAATCGGAAGCGACAGAACAACAAGCCCGGTGCTTAGTGTTTACGTCTTTGGGCTTATAACCAACAGGTCACAGGTTCGAGCCTCAGGAGTGGCGACGCCTTGGGTTGGGCATGGCTGGCTAATGCCGGCTAGTAAGCCAAAAACGACCATTCCATTCTCCCTTGTCTTTGTCATGAATGCTCTTCTGTCGTACGAATGTGCACGTGGAGCATTCCTGGCTTATCCGCATTCTTCTGTCGACCGCCCCAAATTCCAGACCAAGAGAGCCAGCAGTTCGGGACCGGAATCATCAAAGGTTGAGCATATACGTCAAATACGATGCGGCGAATAAAATGGTTTGTGAATCCACATGGCTTTTGAATGATCCTTTACATCTACAACCTGAAATTGCCTGCAAGACAATATTTTACAGAAAGCACTAGTTCAAACTTCGTAATGGGTTGCCAAAATCTCCACTTGAATGAAAACGCTTGTGCTATGCAGGGAAATATCCTTCCTGGAAATATTTTATTGTGCCGTCTGCGCTTCCAGCCCAAGGTAAGCAGGTAAAATAAATTAAAACCATCGTCGTTTAATTACCGAATCCCGGTGAAATCGCAAGAATGAGAAGAAGACGCCATCAATGGGACGACGAATAAAGTTATTGTCCTAACAATCACGTGTACTTCTTCTAATTTATTTCCTGGGATTCACATTTGTGCTAATATCAGTCGCAAGACTGCCACGTTTGAAGCACGCTGACTGTCGAGGGTTAAAATATGAGTCATTATCACGTTCGTTTTCATTCCCTGACTCCTATGCTCGTTAGCGTAAAAATACCTCCTCAAATACCCCCTATTTTTTCTGTTTCGTCAGTTTAATACCTTCCCCGAGCCTATCCTCTATCTTCGGGAGATGCGCTTTCTCGACGTAAGTAGCAACCAACTAACCAGCCTTCCCTCGGATATTCAAACTCTCGGCAACCTGGAAGCATTGCTTATCAACGATAACCAATTAAGCAGCATTCCATTTGAAATTGGCATGCTAAGACGGTTACGTATATTGTGGATTGGCAATAATGCCATCAGAGCCCTGCCAACATCTCTTAATGGTCTGAAGCATCTTAATTGGTCCATGGTCAATTGTCCAAGCTCCACACTAGACGGAAACCCTCTTCTTTCGCCACCTATTAACGTAAGCATTTCCAGTTGTGGAATTTAATTTACTATTCTCTCATTATGTGAGGCTGTTTTAGTATCAGAGCTTATAACGACGACGATATATACTGTGAAAATGTAAGCAGTAACATACATTGCTGATGATATAATTAAATATTTTCTTGAGTGAACAGCGTGTTAGAATGATTGACCATTTGGTATATATATATATATATATATATATTGCTGATTGAAGCGAATATGCGTGTCCCCGGACATAAATGAGAAGAAAAGGCGATCTCAGGGACTAAAGGTGTATTGTCCTGACGTTTCAAAAGCATACAAGCTTCCATCGTCGGAGGTGAGTATCGTACCGCGTCCTCACAGTAGTTTATAGGGGGTGATAGCCAGTTTGTGACAGGGTTGTTTGTACGGGTTCACCTTAACAGTGTGCACTATAGGAGGACGGGGTGGGGAGTCCTTAATTGCCGGCATACACACAGGAATCATCTCTGTAGCCACCGGGGTGAAGAAAGGGGGGAGGAGGAAATTTCTGTCAGTTGACATGTCTCTCGTTGAGGGGGCGGCCATTATCTGGGTCCGCATTGACCTTAATTGGCGCCCTGTGTTGTTTGTGTCCTGAGTGCATGTCTCCTCGTCTGTCGGGGTAGCAATTGATGCGGCGGTGATCATGACTGCGCCTTCGTCGGCCCCGAATTGTGGCGTGGTTAGGTGCATATCCATCCTAGGTTCTCCCGCGGTGGAAATTCACGTTTGGCCTAATTCCGTGTTTGCTCTTACGTTCGATGAGCTGCGCCCGGAGGGCCTGGTAGGCTGCCGGAAGGGCGACACAGCGGTTGATCGACGTAGGCTCCGTGTGCCCGGCTTCAATTGTTTCCCTGGTTACGCGGTCATTTCCTCGACCCAGGATTTCAGCGTTTTGGAAGGCGAACGTGTGCCCAGAGTTCGCACAGTGTTCTGTCACCAGGGACAATGGGTCCATTCTCCTCACTGCCCGCACGTGTTCGGTAACACGGGTCTGCAACCGCTTCCCTGTCTCTCCGACGTAGCTAACTTCACAGGAGTCACATTGGATCCTGTAGATGATGTTTGAAGTCTCACCTCGTGGAAGGGGGGCTTTCGGTCTCATAACTAGATTCCGAATGGTTGAATCCCGTCGATGGGCGATTCCGATCCCCAGCGGTCTGAGGAGGCGGGAAACTGCCTCAGAGACACCGTCAATGTATGGCAGTGCACCCCAGACTTTTGGCTGTTCTGTTACCAGATTTTGTCTTGGTTTGGCCAGCCTGCTGCGCTCGATGAAGTTACGAGGGTATCCGTTTGCCATGATACATATTAATTATATATATATATATATATATATATATATATATATATATATATATATATATATTAAAATTCAGACATCCCAAGATATTTAATAAGAACAGACGAATTTCTAAGGCAAATTATCGAGACTGGTCCCCTGTACACTATCCGAAGTCTGACGACCAGCTGGGGGACCACTCTCGAAAATGTACGCATAATAATTTTCTATTCTCCCAAAGCATTTCGTCTTTTCTTACATATATATGAACAGATGTAATAAGCAAAGAAAAAGAGAATGAAATGGCCATTTCTGGATTATAAGCCGTCATCAGCCAGTCACACACCATCCAAAATCCACAATTCGAATCTCGGGTGCTCCACACCTGGGATTGGGTATGACTGGCTGATGATGGCTAATAAGCCACAATTGGCCATTCTGGTCTCCCTTGTTTTGTCGGTTTCACCTTAAAAACATATATCGCAAGTCGCTATGCGACTGCACGCGAGGGCTCAAAATTGAGCTCCAAGGTACAGTGGAACAAAGGTGTTTCTTATCCAGACCGGTGAAAGCCACATTTGAATAGTTCATATTCCCGGTTGCAACCAACAAATTCACGGGCCTGAAGCTCAATGGTTGTGTGCTAAACTCAATGACCAAAGGTCGCGGGTTCAAACCTCGTGTTATCCATACCTTGGATTAGATATGACGGTCTGATGACGGCTTATAAGCCAGAAATTTTCATTTCGGTCTCCGTTGTCCTTGTTGGTTACACCTTATTAATATATATCTCAAGTCGTTATGCGAATGCTCGTGAGAGCTCTTACGTGTGCTTCAGGGCACAGTGGAACCTAGGTGTTTCGCATCCATATCGATGAAATCCACACCTTCATAGTTCATATTCCCGATCGCAACCGACAAAACAACGTGTACGAAGCTCAAAGGTAGATTTCTTCACTCAATAATTAAAGGTCACAGGTTCGAATCTTGGGTGATCCATACCTAGGATTGGGTATGACTCTCTGATGACGGTTTTTGTGCCAGAAATCGCCATTCAGGACTACCCTATCCTATTCGGTTCCATATTATCAACATACATCTAAAGTCCTTATGCGACTGACCGTGAGAGCTCTTACGTGTGCTCCAGGGAACAGCGGAACATAGGTGCACCTTATGCAGATCGGTGAATACCACACATTCATAGTTAATATTCCCGCTCGCAGAAGAAAAAACAGCAGGCGTGGGGCTAAATGGTTAAGTGTTACACTCAATAACAAATGGTCGTTGGTTCCAATCTCGGGTGATCTATACCTGGGATTGGGTATGATGACGGATAATAAGCCAGAAATGATCATTCCCGTGTCTTATGTATTTGTCGATTCCCCCTTATCAAAGTCGTTATGCGACAGCCCATGAGAGCTCTAAACTGTGCTCCAAGGCACAGTGGAACATAAGTGCTGCTTAAGCGGAGCGGTGAAAGCCACATTTCATTGTTCATATTTCCGATCGCAACTGACTAAATAATGGGCCCGCGTCTCAATGGTAGAGTGCTGCGTTCAATAACCAAAGGGTGCGTGTTCGAATATTTGGTGATCCATACATGGGATCGGGTATGACTGTCTGATGATGGCTTATATGCATGAAATTGCCATTTCGGTCTACCGTGACCTTTTCGGTTCCATCTTCTTAGCATATAAATCTAGCCGCTATCCCACTGCTTAGTCCCTTCCAGAAAATGACGTTCTTTTATGCAGAATTGGTGCCTATGTAATCGTACCGGGTAAGAGGTTTATAAATTTGAGCAGAAATCTACTTTATGATATATTTTGGCGATTTTCTACAATAATAGCTTCCTGGACGGATTTGGCACATTTGAGCTTTTTTTCAGAAGAGCGTAATTTAACCTTGAGCGTTTTAACAAACTCACTGCACTTTATAATATATTTTCGGTCCAACATAAGCGGAGTACGAACAAACAGGTTACAGATAAGTTAGTGAGCTTTCGTTAAATTGAACATATACTATTATTTAGGTCACCCACTGTAGCTGTCACACATCACCTGTTGACGATTCTGACGAACTTGACGCATTAATAAGTAAATCATCTCAAAAGAATTCCTCAGTACTGTCATTAGCATAATTTCAAGTTTCTGCGTTTGCTGGTGCGATACGCACTAGCGACACCGCACTCCACATATTCCGTCATTTCCCCGTATGTCTATTAGCCCCATTCTTTCCCCAAATGTGGTCTTAGAACCTCTCTGAAACGTGTTGCGTCCTATTTGGTCAGTTCAGCGCCATGTCTCCAATTATTAGCAAACTCTGATGCCATGTTCTTGTTTTTGAAACATCTAAGGTGTCCTCAGAAATATGTAGTGCAGCTGTGCTCGTCATAGTGCAGTCTGTTCGTACTGACTAGTGTGAAGTGCACAGATCCGCCGTCTTGAGCTCTCTAGTGCTTTTTGTGCCACCAAGCAAGTTCGAGCCTTGGGCGTCGCAGCGCCAGGGGTTGTGTATGGCTGGCTGATGACGGCTTATAAGCCAGAATGACCATTCCAGTCTCCCTTGTATTTTTCGGTCATGTTATTCTGCCCATATCATTAGCCGCTCTGCGGTGGCAGGCGATAAGTGGCAAAGTTTCAGTCCTTCTCAGGTCTATCTGAGTTTCCATTGAGTGGCTCGTCAATTCTTTTTTAGGCGGAAGGTAACTGCAGCATTAACCGCATACATGTTAAACAAATAAGAACGGCAATTTTAGTTAACAGATAAATTCAACGTTTTTCCCGTTCATTTCTAGCTTTCAAGATGTTTTCGAATGAGCATTTCAGAATAAAGACAGCTTTCTAAGAATAACTATTCCAGTAACATGACAGAAAATATCAAGAAATGCTGTCGATCATTATGTCTGAACATCATGGTAAATTTATCGGCAAACACCATTGAAAGGAACTAATCTACTGTGTTCCTGCCCTTCCTGAAGTTTCAGCAAAACGGATTCTATGCTCGTTTGAATATGATGAGCAATACGCTACCCAGTACAAAAAGCAAGATAATAGTCCACTTACTCTAGGGGTATCCCATCAATTTTTCAATTTACCTGTCGAAATTCTATATGTGCCAAGATGTTCAAACCACGGCAACTGAAGGTTTAGGTCCCTGTCAATGCTGATGGCACTTCTTCTTCATTAACACAAGAACGGGAAAGGAGGAAACCTCCTGCGATTGAACAGCCGCCCCGCCGGCCTTCCTTCGATGTTTAGTCAAGAGGTACAGGAATTGCTATTGACGGTATTTCAGTTTACACGCAGAGATTATACTTTATGCCGTTTACGTGGCTTCCACTCGTAATTTGGTGTAAGAATGTTGATGCTTCGCAATCAATATTTGCCTGGGGATGCTTGTGATTGAATAAAAATTCAACCAAAACAAGTTATCTCGAAGCTGAAATTGACTTAACTAATTTCTTCTTCTGTAAAATTGTATCAGCTTATTTCTATAGATGGTTTCCGGGTTGGTCACTATCTCAAGATAAAATATCGAATAATGTTTTCCTCGGAAGAGTGAGAAAATTTTAAAAGGCTTTATAAACTGTCAACAAATGGCGGCCAATGAAAGTCAAATCCCGCACCAAAACTAGTTATAATTGTGGGTCCATTTTTCATTGCTCGTCTTTAAATATCTGGGATCAACTTGTAGCTGTGCATGAAAGCAAAAGTTTACGACGTATGTCGTTTCAATGGTCTGTTTTTTTTTTGTTTAAGTCAAAATACTGCAAGTGCATTTAACCATTTTTTCTTTTAGGTTTGCAAAATGGGCACAGAGGCAATGAGGAAGTATGAGGAAGACCTAAATGCACATGAAGGATCTGACATTTGACCTGCTTGAGTCGATTTCCTCTTCTCTGCAATATATTTACCTAAATGAATTATTTTTTTTAATCATGAGTGCGCCATCAATTTGCGGACCTGAGTGAGGCTTAAAAGTATATTTGAACGCACATCCTCTCATTCTTTGTTCAACTTAACTTATTAATTTGATAACTGGACTCCGGAAATTGATAGCATCTACAACATTATCATGTACCTATCAATGACACGTTAATAAGATGCTATTAGCAGCTGCAGTTTTAAACTGCATCCTGGTAGACTGGCCTTGTAGGAGCTAGAAAGCACGCCCGTCAGCTAACAGCAACTTCTTTTTGTGAAAAGTTGGCATAAGTTGTTGTCTTACCTGTCTACATCGTCCCTGTAAATATAAAGGAAGACCCGGTTAAAGATTGAATCACGCATTAATGGAGTGGAGATGGCTATCTTGTGTTGCCCAGCATGGCTTTCGTCATCATCACTATTGTCTTGCAAAAAGTCTTAAATCACAGGAAAAATAGACCACAGAGCAGGGCTGTATAGTGCGTGTCAATTTCTTCAAATTCAAGAAAGCTTTTGTTAGCGTGCCTCATCGTTGACGCTTACAAGCGACTTTGGAGTGCAGAATCAAGAGGGAAAATGTTACGAGGATTAAACTTTCCCTTCCATGCAGTTTGAAAAGAGTAGTTATTGGTACAACAACATCCGAATATGTAACAGTAGAAAGCGCTGCACCAAAGGTTTCTGTCTTAGGCTGTATTTTCCCCCTCACCTATATGAACAAACTACACTGGGGCTATTCAATATTTCCAAATGATATGAAAAGCTGGAAACAACTAAGCTGTGACTACTTCCAGAAGCTTCGAGAAAACGTTGCTCAACTGGTCATATGATAAAGCAAATGGCTTCTGAGATTTAATGTATCCAGATAAGTAATGATTCGCGTGCGAGCGGGTCGGAGAAGCTTCCAGAACAGTGGTACTGCATACATGAGATTCCGCTAAATTAAGTAAATCCACACAAATGTCAAGGTATCTGAACAACTTGGAATCTAATTCTCTCCGAACATTTTTAAAAAGCTCTCCTAAATGCAACCAGTAGCATGCATTGGATTAGGCGTGTTTTAGTAGTCTTTCCTCCAGAAATGTTCGCGCGTATCTTTGATACGTTGGTTAAACCACGTTCAGAATGCGGAATGCCAGCATTGATGCCTTGGATGAAGAAACACAATGATCTCGTCGAGCATCTGTGACGAAGGGTGACAAAAATAGCGGATGACCCTAGGACTATATCATAGTTAGAAAGACGGATCAAACTCGTAGCTTATTAAAAAATGAATTGCAACAAGATGTGGGCATTTTGCATTATCCACGGACATGATTGTTCACTGAAATCCGAAGGTTTATTCTGGGTTAAAAACACCAGTTACCTAAGCTGTCAATGTACACGACCAGACCAACGAAAGTTTTCTTTCAGTCAGAGGGTAGTGGGACCATAAAACTAACTCCCAGGCGAAATGGCGATATCGCATATAATGATTGTGGTTAAATTATAGCTGCATTTTTAAATTTTTGATAAACTATGATTCTATCTGTTAGCCCATCTACGCTAGCCCTGAACTTAACTTCCTGATTTATTTTCATGTAACAAAGTGAGACCTGTAACCTATCGGTGAGCGCTTACTTACCATAGTTGATATTCCCGAACGAAACTGGCAAGAAAACGAGCTCGTGGTGCAGTGGGTAGAGCGTTTGACTTCTAACAAACAGGTCGCAAGTTCGAGCCTTGCGCGCCGCAGCGCCAGGGGTTGGATATGGCTGGCTGATGACGGCTAATAAGCCAGAAATGACCATTCCAGTCACCCTTGTATTTTTCGGTCATGTTATTCTGCCTATATCCTTAGCCACCCTGCGGCTGCTGGCGGGGATCGAGAGTGAGCCCCAAGGCACAACGGTACGAGTTTTTCCTGTAACTGATCGGTGCGTGCCTATTTACCAGTTATATATATATACTACTGACAATGATAAGGGAGACCGGAATGACCATTTCGGCTTATAAGCCAAAGGGTTTTACTATACGTGGACTCCATATAAGTGTACGAAAAATCTTAACGATACATAAATGTGGTTATCAAAGCCCACACTTCTGGTTCTGGTTCGGCTGCTTTTCCACTGGAGAGTTGCTGTGTGACCCTGATATTTTCATGGAGAGTGGGTGGGAAATCGAGGTCCACTTTTCGTCTCCACTTGAGGCACTCGGTTAATGGTGGCATCGGAGATGGTGAAAGAGCCGGTTGAAGACGCTTCTGAAGTGCTCGGCCCAGAGTTTCAGAAATTTGCTTCTAATTGAGTAAGGTTTTTCCATCAGCTCTGAGAAGAGGGGCGATTCTTTTGATTGGGAAACCGTAGACAGCCCTGATCGCCGTGAAGAAGTGCTTCCATTCTTTGCGGTCCGCGTACGCTAGGATCTTCTCAGTCTTGCAAGCCATCCAGGTTTCCTGCACTTCCCGCAGCCAATGTTACACACGATGGTGGCTTCGGTAGAAAACAAATTTGTTTGCATCGGTATGGCGGTCGACGTAAGCGTTATGCAGCCAGTTCTTCTCGGAGAGCAGACTCTGGGTGGCTGCGTTGTCGTCATCAAACCGATCTTGGTGTTGATGACGTACGTGGCCGACGACATCCAGGGTGGTGCAATGGACTGTTTCCCTCATCTGGCACCTTCTCTCATGCACGGAAGCTTCTCGTCCGTGACCTGAAGGCTGGTTAGCCGCTGATCCAGCTCATTGCTGAAATGGTTGGGTGAGCAGGCACATTCAACAAAGTAGTATTTAACTAACCTGCTGGTTGTTTAACCTTGAGGTCTCCTGTGTGCCCGTAAACGGAGCCCCATTTGGAAAGTGATGCAGTGATGGTCGGTCCATCTATAAGAACCCGGGCTCTCCTTTGTCAACAGCATATGCTGCTGGGCTCACCTTCGGACTGACACATTGTCCAGCAGCTGCCAGCTCCGCAATCTGGGTTGTCTACATGTGGCCTTCTCCAACTTCGGAAGGCGGAAGAAGATTTGTCCACCATGAAACGGTGTTCCGCGCAGGTTCTCTGAAGTAGGAGGCCATTATCGTTTGCAGCCGCCGAGACCGTGGAGAACCAGCACGCCTTTCCAGCAGGATAGTCTATGCCGACGTGGTTGTTGAATTAACCAATAGCCATCACCTTATCCGCCTTCGGTATGGACGACAGGGGATCCTTCAGATCCTTGTAGAATTTGTTCTTTGCTGCGTTGGAGCTGGTCAACGGGGAGTGTAGACGCTAAAGATGGTTGTGAAATTGTCGCCCTGAAGAGGCAGACGGAGGCTCATTAGGTGATCTTTGATGCCCTGCGGAAAACAGGACAGGCATCTGGGTGGCAAAGGCGACGCTGGTATCGCGTTGCTCTTCCGTTGGGTGGCCGCTCAAGAAGAAGCCTTGATCGGGGAATTGAGTTTCTCTGAGTGCGGTGATATCCACCTTGTAGAGTGCCGTCCTTCATTTCGGTTGGCTGCTCGTGGGATTTTTTAAAGGAGAACAAATATTTCAGGCTGCTAGAGTGAGTGGATTTGCCCAAGCAGCCAGCAGGGTACGACTGGCGATGGGGACGGGGGTTTTTCTGTTTGTTTGCGTTTTTCGACCGCATTTTTTTGAGCCATGGTCTGCTGCAGAAGTCATGAGACCTAGCCTTTGTTTATGGCACCTTTTCCAACCCCCTCCTCCGCGTAGGGTAGGTATTGCTGTCCCTAAATAGGGCCGCTTTTGTCGTACCAGACAGCTGCTGAACTCCACCACTAGTCACGGATTGGTTTGATGAGAAAACGACCTGACTGGCCTATGCAGCCTACATGATTGCATTTCGCCCAGGCCATATAAATTTTTGACCTTGTGAAAAAGAGAGTAGTGAGAATTCATACCGGGCGTATGGACACTCACAACACCGGAAACCCTCACCATGTTCGGCCCACAGTTTGAAGCGGCTGGCCGAGGTGTGGCTACTAGGCAGTTCCTAACTTCGTGAAGCCATCTAAAATGTGATACAGCCTGTCGCATTTCGCGGGTGAGGTCCGTAGCCAGACACCCCTACAGGACAGTTCGATCACCGTTATCTGGTTATCTCCATCGTATGCTCCACAGAATGGTGATGCGGAGATGGTAACTTGCGCGTGAATTAGTTTTAAGTTAAAGTAAACTTGCACTGCGTATACCGCGTTCTCTGTTCCCTTAAACGCTTGTGCTCAGTGTCAAGAAGGAGTCATAAGGAGTGGAGGCATAGTCGGGCGCAGGTGGCTGGCGCGGCCAGAGCCGCTCCTGGTTATGCTTCCATGTCTGAATCAGAGCCAGTAACTACAAAATTTGCGGGTGTGGCAAGAGCTTGCACCTAAGTGTGCCACCGTTCACCCCTATTCGGCATTTGTGATAGAAGCTCATCCCAAATAACGCCGGCAGCACCCTGATTTGGCCCCTGTGTTGGTCCAGCGCATTTACTACGCAACCCCTTTAGGGGGCACAAAACCCCTTCACCCCGGGCATACACACACCCTGCATCGAAGTCACCATCAAGGCAACTGCTGAATGCTAGCTCATCTGGCTAAACCACTTCTTTCAGAGGTCCCAAAAACATTGGGTAAGGCTTCGTTACATGGCTTCCGCGGAAGAATATTGAAAAAGAAACTGCCAGCACTAGAGATGGTTTTGTGCTAATTTCCATCGAACTTATGGTTATCATAAGTGTTAACATTAGCATGGCACCTAAGTTTTGGGTTAGTGTAAGGGTTAGGACACAGGAATATTTACCCCTCCTGTAATTTGGAACTAGGTTGTGTATAACAAGGATCCGTCAGAGGAAGACGGTCTTCAGCGCGGCTTCAAAAGTTTATAAATATCAACCCGATTTTCGGCGCTTGCCCAGTCTTCTTCTACTTAACTCATGCATGCACCTGGAAGTCGAAAATTTGCATCCATTTGACAACAGTAAGGTAAAAACAACAAATGAAAAGGATCGTAGTTTTGGGTAGAATTTCCACTTTCATCTTAAATGCTGCCCTGTCCGAATTGGGCTTGTTAAAAACATCACAGAAAACACATATATATACAAACATACGTACACTATACTTTAAGTCATAACTCTTTTCTAAACTTACGTTGCCTGATAGGTAGGAAGGATACAGTCGGAAGAGGGACTACAATATTATGAGAAGAGAAGTGACGGAGAACTTTCAGTTCACTTTGACAAGATTTTTTTTACCTCAACTGCCCTCTTAGAAAAAAATGACAACCACAAACCACCCAAAGTAGGTAAATTCAAACTTGCAGGACTCTTTAACAAAATTCTTTTGGAGGCGTTACAGATTAACCGGCTCCGAAGAGCACTTTCGGGCATATAAACAGCAACACAAATTTTTTGAAGAGGAGGCTACTAAACTCCGAACAAATTTTAAACTGAGCATAATGCAAAATTCGTTGGAACACCCAAAATATTACGTGGTTACATATTTAGTACTAAAACAACTCAAAAACGGATCCCTGCCCGCATGTCTGCAGAAGAAATACTGGACACCGATTAACCAAATTCAAAAAGTCCTTCTTTTCAACTCCTTTCAGTTTGCCATCACCCGAGAGCCTAATTCTTGTGTAGATTTAAAACCCATTCATCACCCAATCTCTCCCCCTCCTCTTCTTACCCCTCCTCTTCAATAGAGAAACTGCAGTTTTCAACGGCTATAGTTATGGCAAATTATTCCAATGGAGGCCTGCAACTCGCCTGAACCAGATATAATTCCTGCACTAGCAATTCGAGAACTTGCTAACGAATCGTGCGAACTACTCTCTTTCATACTTGTAAAATATTTTTGAAGAAGGTGAACTTCTGGAAAAAAACAGAAGTGTGCATTCATCACCCTGGTCTATAAAAGAGGTTTAAGACTTGACTGAGAACTTTATCGTCCTGTCAGTTTACCTTACATAGCGTGTAAAATAATGGCGCATTTTATAAAAAAAGCTTTAATGGGATATCTGAAGAAATATGATGTGATATCCAAAATGGCTTTTGGAGTTGCGAACATTTCCATGGAAAAATTCAGAAGACAACTTGGTGAGCAAACGTTAGCTTTCGAGAGATTCTCCTCAGGCCTTTCTATTTATGTCGCTGTAACTTAGTCCAATATGCGTGTCAGTAGAACAAATCGTAGGATTGTCAGGATTAGGGAGAGAATTTTTCAATGGGAATTTTCATAATTCTATAATAGTCCAAAGAGCACGCGGTGTTAAAGGCACTTAACGCGCGCCTTGGAATCAACCTCAAACTTGTGGAGGTGACAGTATAAGCCAGCTTTATGGAGAATTGCGTCGATGGAAATGAGTACCCGAACCCCTACTGGAGAGCATTGCGGAGGATTCGTACTGTTCTCACTTATGATACCTTTAAAAGATGCGCCAAAAATGAACTGGAAAGCACCCGTGTAAAGGTGGAAGAACTAAGGTGCCGTGTATACTGATGTGTAGCCATACTCGATCAATTGGACGAAGAATAGAGGCATGAATTTGACAAATGTGTACAATCCATTGCGGAAAACGCGGAGAGATAAAGATAGCTTCCTTCCTACGGTATACACTTCGGAAGAACACACTCGAACCTTCCTGAAGACCGGACTCTGTACGTACACGGCTATTTTACCTTAACCTCTTAACAAGCCGCCGATCGAAGAGTTATCACTTGGTCCTAAGTTTTTCTTTCTCCGTCAGAAACCCAGTCAGCTAGAGCTAGAAGCACAGTTCGAGAACGAAGTGAATCAAACCCAGTTTCGGCAGATAGCGAACAGCAAATTTACTCTACTTTAGCTAATTGTCTTTATCAAAACTTTAAAAATTGCCAGAAATGTTGAGGGTTGTTAATGAAGTCAAACATGGAGAAATTAAAACATCTCTGGCAAAACAAAGATATCCTCATAACGAAGCCAGATAAGGGAACTTACGTTGTTTAAATGGACAGAATTGACTTTGTTAGAAAATCGTTATCAATTCTGTCGGGTAACCTAAGGCTTTAGTCACATTTAGTTCCTTTGTTGAGAAAATTAGGCTTTCACCCTTGAGCTCCCCATTTACGTCCAAAAATGGCAATTTAATAATTTTTACATACGGAACTCTAACAAATTTTAATGTAAGGTCCTAGGCATGTGTGAGCCCGATGTAAGCTGCCGCTACGGACATAATCTGCATTATATGTACAACAGTTTCTCAGCAAATTAGTATCTAGTTTACTTTCGAATGTTTCAACAGTTTCTGAATGGATCACAACGTTAGGGAGTCCATTCCATGCTCCAATGACCCTCTATGAAAAGGCATTCCGTCGGACGTCAGTATGGACCAACTTCCTCTGCAGTTGAAAGGGATGACCGCGCAGATGTTCCGTTCCAGCCAATTCAAGGAAGTCATTAAATTGTAGGTCACAGTCACGACCTCTAACAATCCACAATGAGATCACCATGAAGTTGAATGTAATTGAGAGGAAACAAATCAAGTTCAGCCAGTCTTGCTTCGTATGACAAATTACTAAGATTGTCGACCATTTTCATAGCCCTCCTTTTCACTCGTTCCACTTGTATATAATCCTTCTTAATCCACGCACGCCAGACCTCGACGGCATGCTCCAAGTTAGATCGAAAAAATGCCCCTAGGTTTTTTCAGAATAGTTAATTATTCATCTGAACATATCCTCGTCTGAGCGCAAATAACATCTGTGCCACGTAGTTTACTGACTTAAGTCACCGTAAAGATGGTTTAATCGAGGATTTTATTAGAAAACCGAGGTCCTTATCTTCCTCAACAGTTAAAAGTGGCGGCCCATCGAGAAAATATTGGTAGGAATCATCCTATTCATTGTTCCTTCTGTCATGGAGTCTTAGGACCACACCAATTTTCAGTTCACTTCAGTAAGTTTGAGGGAAATAGGCTTACGCCTTTTAAATCCCTATTTTTTACATAAAAATCGCAATAATTAGAAGCAATGTAAAGAAGTTACAGTCAAGTGAATTTAGGCAGATTTACGTAATACACTGGTATTTTAAAGGTGAGGTATTCACATCGAATTCGGGGTGCTGCAGCATTTTTACGTCAAGCTGATTTTTGAATGCCTCCACAAACTTGGACTTTAAAATCGCCTCACGATGGTTATTCCATGGTACAACGACACGCAAGAAGGAAATTTACTTTTTCATATCCTCACTTCCACGAGGGAAAACTCTGGAGCCAATGAGCAAACCAGCTGCACAGATGGTCGAGACTCGCTTTAGATGCGTGCCTATTCGCATCAGATCCGATGGCCCTCCACAATTTTACATCATCTGCAAGCATGATGACGCTGCGACCCAGGTCATTGACACAGTCGTTGATGAAGAATAGGAAGAGCAAGGACCCTTAGATGGAGCATTGGGAACAGCAGTTAGAAAATAGGGAGGCGTTGATTTTGAGGTATCAATGCAATCTTCCTGTAAGAAAATATGCGATCCACGTCAGCAGCATTCCTCTTTTTCCAATTTCAGATGGCTTATAGATTAGACGTTTGCGTTGGACGCTGTCAAACGCCTTCTGGAAATCAGTGTAGATTACGTCAACCATACCATCATCGTGCAGTGTCTGAGTCCACTGCTCTGTTAAGAGCGATAAACTGGAAAGACAATTGCAATTCTCTCTGAAGCCATGCTCGAGGTCTGAAAGTAGTGGGTTCTCCTCCAGGAACTTCATTGTCACATGAAGTAAAAATTCCAATATTTTACAGCAAATCCAGGCTATGCTGACACATTTATAATTTGTGACAAAATATCGAACCCCACCCGTGTATATGGGATAAAACTTTGCTGCCTTTCATTCGTATGACAGTCTCCCTGAGTCCAAAGATGAACAGAAGATATGCGCAAGTGGTTTGGATAATTCATTCACCAATTCTCTCAAAAACTTTGCCATTATATTGTCTTTGTTTCTTTGAGATTTTGCAGCTGTCGTTCCACGATGGGTTCTGTGAATATGGTATCTTCAAGAAGGGGACCAGCGTTTAAAACAGCACTGTTGACATTGTCACACTTAGGCTCAGTTTTTTTAGTGAATATTTAGGCAAATAACCGACCCAAGTGCTCGGCTTTTTCACCATTTTCAGCTTCTTCTACACTGTTATCATTCATAAGTACTGCGCCTGTGTCCTTGGTTTTCGTTTGACTATTGATAAACTGGAATAAATTGTTAGCCTTATTTTCAGCCTGCTCGATAATTCTGAATTCATAGTTCTTCCTTGCCTGACGGATCAATATTTGACCACATTTTGTGGGCGCTAGAATTTTAAGACCATTGGACTGTTATATTCTCAGAACATTAGCAACTCCGGGTACATTCACTGGTGAGCATCTATGCTTAGTTGAGGCTGGTGCTCGTCGCCTACAACCATAACGTATCTTTTGTGACAAAAAGTAAATGTGCCATGTGCAGCAAAATCTGGGCAGTGGCTTCAATATCATTTTTAATAGTTCGAACACGATTTTGAAATCTGACAGCTTTTATCGATAGGCAACATTTAAATCGTCAGCATACATAAAGGGCTCACCATTTGGAAATAAACCTTATACATCATTGCCAAAAAGACAAAATCAAAGCTGGCCAAGTACACTACCCTGAATAATCCACTCCTCACATGTGCGGAGTTGAAAATAACATTGGAGATCTTAACATGCTGTGTGCGAGAGTCCAGGAAATAAGACTTCGAGTTAAAAAGTTTTGGGCATATACCGAAAGATGAGAGTTTCAGGAGAAGAAGGGCATGGTCAACACGATCGAAGGCCTTTGATGAAATCGAAATATGGACTGAAGTCAGCTGCGCTGATGACGCAAAAGGGTTACAATCGAATATCGACAAACTAGGTGCCTGGTCGGCTAAGTGGCTTCTTAAGTTTAATGTATCCAAGTGCGTGATCCTACATCTAAGCGCCGGTCGAAAAAGTATCTCTGAGACACCAGTACTTTATTAATGGCACTGCATTAAAAGAGGTCGAAACATACAAAGATCTGGGCATGTGGACAACTGTGAATTTGATGCCCCTCAGAACACTGTAAGAAAAGCAGTCCAGAAGGCAACATGTACACTACATTGGATCAGACGTGCGTTTAAAAATATTCCCACCTGATCTATTCGGAAAAAGTCTATGGCGCCTTTGTGAGACCACATTTAGATTACGGAGTACCAGCTTGGATACCGTGGATGAAGAAAGATGTTGACCTCCTCGAACAGGTGCAACGGAGAGCAACGAAGATGGTTGACGGTCTTAAGACTTTACCGTACCAAGACAGATTGAAAAAGCTTGACTTATTTCCTCTTTCCTACAGGCACTTACGGTGTAGCCTGCTCTGGACATTCCGGATTATCCGGGGCCATGATTCCACCCCCTGAGATCGGAGGATTTCTTCGACTTTGCCTGCACAACTCATCTGCGTGGTCATCCTTACAAGTTTAATAGCGAACGCACGCGATTGAACCTCAGAAAGTTTTGTTTCAGCCAACGAGTGGTTCGACCTTGGAACTCGTTACCAAGCGAGATGGTTAACTCTGAAAGCATTATTGATTTTAAAAGAAGGCTTGATTGCATTGTATTTGACAAAAGACGACTGTCACAGCATGATTTCTTAAAACCAGCCTTTTTAATCTTTCGGGCTCTACTTTTCTTCCACAATGTTTCGCCTATGGCTGTGAAGAACGCATTTGAAGTTATCTTATGCTTTGACTCAAACATTTTAAAAATGTACAACATTTTATATTGACTGTACACATGCAATGATAACTTAACATTTATAGGGTCATCAAGGGCAATGCCTGTAACCCTTCAAAATATAAAATATACAAATTATTCTCAGTATTTCTCGAAAATGGTTTCTTCCCCGATTATTGGAAAACTTCTATTATATTACCAGTTTTTAAATCTGGTTCCCGCTCGGACATTCATAACTATCGCGGTGTTCATAAAACGCCCTCTCTTGCTAAACTCTTCGAAAAACTAATTGCAAAACAAATCACGGATTTTTGCATAAGCAATAAAATTATCAACTTTTCCCAACACGGCTTCTTACCGGACCGTTCTTGTGAAACCTGCCACATGTCTTTTCTAAATCTACTAACCTCTCTTCGTAATGATCATCTATCTGTAGTAGTTATCTATTTTGATCTAAGTAAGGCATTCGATAAAGTGCCTCATAAACGACTTCTAGCTAAACTAGAAGCTATAGGATTTCGTAGTCCCCTTACTGACTTTATTAGATCATACCTAAATGATCGAAAACAAAAAGTTTTAGTGCTACCCCGATTGGTAGTGGTGTCCTTCAAGGTATCGTATTAGGTCCTTTGTTGTTCTTACTATATATAAATGATATTTCATCGATAGTTAAACATTCTCAATCTTTTATTTATGCTGATGATCTCAAATGCGTGTATTCCTTCACTAACTCTACAACCGAACGGTGCCTAGAACAAATTCATTCAGACTTAGACGCCTTTCGGCCTGGAGCTCCACATGGCTAATGGAGTTCTGACCTACTAAGTGTCGCTACATGAGTTTTGGGCCTGTAAGGCTGCCGCAACCTCTTATCTTTGAAGGTTGCCATATGATTGAATGTTCCTCCATCTTTCGCCTCATGCCGATAGAATTACGGCCAAAGCTGCTCATATTTGCGGCTTTATTTCTGATAATTTCTACCTTCCTGAAATTAAATTAAGACTTTATCGTATGTTTGTACTTCTCATTCTTGAATTTCGCTGTCCTTTCTTCGGTTTAATGAACGAATCTAACTGTTCAAAAAATGAAAATGTCCAAAGACATTTCACAAAAGAACTGCTATTTCCGACTCTTTCAACTACTTCCTACTCAACAAGATGCCAGCTAACGAAGCTAAAGTTTCTTTGGGTCAGGAGACTTGAAGCAGGCTTTTTGTTTCCTTTTTCGACTTAATAAAAGTTCAACTCTCCCCAAGCTTTCTGTCATTACCCCCGTTAGTCTTCCTTATAACCTAAGAAATTCTGCACCACTATACCTCCCCTGCATCCTCCACGTATAAAAAGCTCTCTTCTTTGCTTCTAGGTATAGTTTTCTTTGGAATAATTTGCCAATTGAAATTAGGTCGTTAACTAGTCTATCTGCATTCAAGCGAAGACTGCACATTTATCTTAGCACTGATTCTATTAACCTTTTTATTTTCCTCATCTTTTTCCCAGTAGCTTTCCCCCATGACTCGGAGAAAGGGACCATCGGGAATTTGAGTAACCCTCTTGAAACTATATTTACGCTACCTCGAGACGCCCATGAACTATAATGTCTCCTTATATCCCCGTCCTCCAAACGATGACGTCATTTGACGTACAAATTCGGTGGTCCACAGTCTTAAATGCTGCGGTTTCTTTGGATACTAACCATCATCAGAATTCAATTGGATTCTATGATGCTGAGTACTTCAGTTCATTGACGCATTTTCGTGAGATTCTGTTTCATACGCCTAAGTGATCAAGAACGAATCACCTCGACGTTTCATTATCTCATTCTCAAAATGCTACTGCAGTATTATCCCTATTCTACCACCTGACCATCCCAAGCAGTTTTTTCTCCTACCTTTCTATTCGGAAAAATGAAGGCCTATTGAACTCTGCCTCCATTTTCATGGTAGGAGCTCACTGCCTATTTTTTCAGTTCACCATTAATTTTAAAAACATTGCTAACTGTTGACATAGCAGGACAAGTTATGAATTTGTACATTTTATCTGCACACATTGTCATAACTTTATTTCGTTACTAATGTTTGCTTAGACAGTACCTTCCCGGTGCTAACCAAATATAAATTCTAAATTCTAAAATAGATAGAAACGACTTATCGAGCGGCGGCGGCGTGTCCGATGGTTGGCGCGTGTCGATTTTACAGTTCGTCTACAAAAACGGAAGAGGGTCTGTTTTAAAATAACACGGGTAGTTCGGGTCCGTTACACAGACCCCCCCCCTCTAAGATGCAGCACTGTCCTCAGTGCTGGGGGGATCGCACGATGTGGGGTATAGTTACTTCTATGGCTACTGGGGGTACCTGGTCTGCGGGTAGGATGGGTAGAGAATCGGCTGTGCAGGCGGGGAGGCAGCCGCAGTAGGGTTTCAGCTTAGAAAAATGGGCCGTGAAGGGGGGTGACTAGGCGCGGATGGCATCGCGTAGGAGGAAGCTGGTTGGGGCTAGGACGTCGAGCACAGCAAATGGTCCACGCCAAGGGTGGTGGAGTTTCGCCGAGGTACCGCGGGATGGTATGGGGTAGTTAGGCATTACGAGGTCACCGATTTGGAACCCAGTGCCGGCGATGTGTCGGTCGAAGTGCCGTTTTTGTGTGTGGAGGCGTTTTCTAGGGTAATGCGTGCGGCATTGTGTGCAGACCGTATCACCTCGCGGAGTTTGGTGGCGAAGGTTTGGGGTGTGGTTTGCTCTGGTGACGGTAAGGGGTAGCGGAGGTCAACTGGTAGGCGAAGTTCACGGCCCGTCCATACGTAATGGGGTGTGAATCCGGTAGAGGAGTGGGTCGTTCCGCGGTAAGCCAGGAGGCAAAAGGGTAGGTGGACGTCCCAGTCGTGTTGGTGCCCGTCCTTGGTAAACGCGAGTAGGATGTTGCGGATCGTGCGGTTGGTTCGTTCTACTAGATCATTGCCTTCAGGGTGATAGGGGGTAGTGTGGGTTTTCCGTACGTCTAACAGTTCGCAGACTTCCTGCATCAGTTGAGACTCGAAATTACTACCGCAGTCTGAATGAAACGATAGGGGTGAGCCCCAACGACTGATCCATGTACGGTTGATGGTGTTTGCTATGGATGCTGCGTCTTGGCGGAGTAGGGGTATGGCCTCTGTCCACTTCGTAAAATAGTCAATCATCACGAGGAGGAATTCGTGTCCGTGGACTGAGATCGGCAGAGGTCCGATTATATCTAGGCCGACGCGTTCCCCGGGGAAACCGGTGGTCATGGGTTGAAGTGGTGCGCGGGGGGATGGGGTGGGTGATTTAAAGGAAGCGCATGTTGGACACGATTGGCAAAAAAGGTGCGTTGATGACCGTAATTGTGGCCACCAAAAACGGTTACGGGTGGCTTGTTCGGTGCGTCGTTGGCCACAATGCCCCAACTGATTGTGGAGATCGTTAAGCACAGTCTCGATTAAACATCCAGGAACGACGGGACGTCGATGGTGAGAGGAGGGGTCGCGGAGGAACATGATGTCGTTTTGTATGGTTAGGTACGGCCATTGGTGGAGTAGCAGTTGTGCCCTTAGACTTGTGCCTTTCATGTCTCGTTCGGTTGGTTTGGGTAGTCCTTCGGTAAGATGGCGATACATTATAGCAGTGTCCGGATCGCTGCTCTGATTTATCGACCAAGTGTGCCTTGTGGGTTCCGAGGCTGTGATTGCGTTAATGCTCGTGGTCGTTTCGTCTGTCGTAGGGTCGTCGCATTGCGGTAACCTTGACAGCGCATCTGCGTGGCCGTGCTTTTGCCCTGGGCGGTACTGGCAGTGAAAGTCGAAGTCCTGCAGGAATTCTTGCCAGCGTGCGAGTTGGTCCATGGGGTCCTTGATTGAGCCCAACCACTGTAATGCGCGGTGGTCTGTGCGTAGAATAAAACATTTGTTGATCAGTAGATGTTTAAACTGACGGAGGAATACTACGAAAGCTTACAGTTCTCTGCAGAACGTGCAGTACCGGCGTTGTGTTTTTGTTAGGCTGTTACTGGCGAAACAAATAGGGTGTTCGACGTTTTCTGCATCGGTTTGTGACAGAACTGCACCGATGGCGTACCCACTGGCGTATGTGTCTAAAATTAATGGGGGTGCGTCCTTGTCAACATTCGGGAGGGCGAGCAATGGGGCGGAACACAGAGCAGTTCGTAAATCGCTGAAAGCTTGAGAGCAGTCGTCTGACCAGACGAACTCTCTACCTTTTTCGGTGAGTTTGTGGAGTGGGCTTGAGTATGGGCGCAGTTGCGTATGAAACGTCTGTAGTACGATACTAGACCTAGGAAACTGCGTAGTTCTGCCGGGGTCGTGGGCGTCGGCCAGGTGCGTACCCGTTGTATGCGGTCAAGTAGGGGGGAAATATATCCAGGGGAGATTAGGTGTCCCAGGAAGTGTACTTCAGCCCGGAGGAAGAGACATTTCGTCGGGTTGAGTGTGAGGCCTGCGTCGTGGAGGGCCTCAATTACCTCTCGAAGGTTGTCATTGTGTTCCTGTGTGGAGCGCCCAAAAACGACAAATCGTCTAAGTAGACGAGGCATTAATACGGAATAAGGGGCCTTAGGACACGGTACATGAGACGTTGGAAGGTTGCAGTGGCGTTGCAGAGTCCGAAGGGTAGTGTTTGGAATTCAAATAGGCCTTGGGGAACAGTAAAGGCAGTTTTGTGGTGGTCATTGGGATGGATCTCAACTTGCCAGTACCCGGATTTAAGGTCGAGCGTAAAAAATCAGGCGGCTTTGCCAAGCGCGTCGAGGGTATCGTCTAAACGTGGGAGTGGAAATGAATCGCGTACCGTCACGGCGTTCAGTCGGCGATAGTCTATGCATAGACGTAGGGAGCCGTCTTTCTTGGGTACTGAAAGCTATGGGGGATGCCCAAGGGGATGAAGAAGGCCGCATGATTTTAGCCTTCAACAACTCGTCCAGCATTTTTTCGACTTCGTCGCGGTACCGTACCGGGATCCGTCGTGGGGGTTGCCAGATCGGTTTGGCTTCGCCGGTGTCGATTGTGTGCTGTACTAGGTGTGTACGGCTGATTGTGTCCATGGACCATGTGAAGAGTCCGGCGAAAGAGGTGAGTAGGTTCCTTAGTTGTGAATCTGCTACGGTGCCTACTGAGAGGGGGGAGGGGATGATTTAATCTAAAGGTGTGGGGTTGAAAGTGGCTGCTGACAGGACAGCATTATACATGAGGTCGGGATCGTCGCAAGAGGTTGCTGGGGTAGTCAGGTTGGTGCGTGGGGCTAATGATAACCGTCGGTCGCGGGCGTAGACGATGCAGTCATGGGTCATGAGAAAGTCTTATCCAAGGACGAGGGGCCACGAGCTGCTGGGTGTCACTAAGAAGTCGTGAGTTACATGGGAATCGTTGACGACTACTTGTAACGTAATGGTTCCGGAAATAGGTATCGAGGTACCATTTGCCGCTCGGAGATTTTGGGGTGTGGGCAATGGTTCTATTTGACTAAGCAAATGCTGGGGAAGATTAAGGGGTGTTACTAGGAATACGTTAGCTCCAGTATCGACAAGTGCGTGGACCATGTGTTTGTCAAGGAGCAGTGGAACAGTAAATGCAGGCACAGGACTGGTTTGATTAACATGGGTAGAGTTAACAAACGGGGACTTACGGGGAGAGTTGTGTCCGCAATGACGTGCGTGGGCTCCGTACGCTGCGCAGTATGGGCACCCTGGGTTGTGGTTGGGGAACCGCAGTGGGAGCGTCGTTCTTTGGTAGGTGGTCGGCATCCGGGGTCGCGTGGATGTGGGAGGGGATAAAATATAGGTCTGATCCATTGGGGTGGGTTTGCAGGGGTTCGGGGTTATGTCTTGGATTTTGCGGCTGTCATACCGCCGGAAGAGTTGTAGTGCAGCGGTCAGGTTTGTAGGCGGGTTGAGGATGAAGTGATTTATGACTGCGTGATCTCGGAGACCATATGTAAAGCGGTCGAGCACTAGGTCATCGCGATCGCTTGGGGGTAAGTTGGGAAATGCGCGACGTGCCAGTTGTATTAACTCGGTGGTGAACTCGTCGCTGGTTTGTTGTGTTTGATGGAGGCTGTACAGTCGCTCGCCGGCTGCTGAGGAGGAACTTTGGTTGTCGAATAATGAAAGTAGTATTTCCTGGGCTGTATTGAAGGGCGTGTGGAGGGAAATTCCGGAAGTCATCGCCAACTTACGGGTGGGGTGTGAGGAACCGTAACATATATCTCGTGTGGTCGGCAGGGCAAGGTCAACAAGGAAAAAGGACATTTCGACCAACCAGTCGTGGATGTTGTGTTCGGCGTCGTAGGGTCCTGGTGCGAGGAGGGGATCTGCGTGGGATACTCTGGGTTGAGGGGGTTGGTCGAGGTTGGGGAGAGGATTGTGTGGAATAACTGGAGGGGAGTAGGGTCCGGGTATTGCTGCTACCATTGTAGCGTCCGGCCGGTTCGGCGATGGGGATGAAGCGGGACTACTGGGTTGCGGGTACAGCTCGGTATCTTTCTTTCACGAGAGTATCCTTCGACACTGTGTCCTCTGAAGACCCGGACATTTCCGACATAATAATGCGAACGATAAATAACCAAATAATCAATACAACGATTGTATATATGGGATAAGTTAAGGCGAAGTGTACAATATATGTGACCGAATAATCTCGAAACAATGAATGTAAATAATACGATAAATAGAAAGCGATTATAGTTTAAACGACGAAGGGGCGATAGATAGAAACGACTTATCGAGCGGTGGTGGCGTGTCCGATGGTTGGCGCGTGTCGATTTTACAGTTCGTCTACAAAAACGGAAGATGGTCTGTTTTAAAACAACACGGGTAGTTCGGGTCCGTTACAATGGTGCAGAACTATGAATTCCAGTGGAACTTTAAACGGTTAATATCGAAACCGTGTGGTATGCCAGAAATCCCATGGGCAATGCTGTAGGTCCACATTAAACTGAATCCTCCTCTCATTCAGCATTTTAACAGCAGAAAATTAAAAAAACTTGTCCTTGCCTTGAGCTTCTGTCTGTGCTGTCGTTATTGTAAAAGGTTGGTATTTTTATGCTCCTGATTTCTCTTTTGCCAACAGAAGTATAGTACAGGGTTTTCCGCAGTAGTTGTGGAATTCAGCTCAAATCTTCATTACAATTTTTGGACCCTGTCTCAAAAGCTGTGTTACTGAGGATTCACTAAAATTCAGTGTATTAATTTCAAAGTAAATTAACAAGGTTGGCAGAGGTAACTGTAGCAGTTTCGCTTACCTTATGCTGAAGACGCCAACTGCACATATTCTTCCACTACTAGAACGACGCATACCTATGTAGAACGAAATCAGTTGAAGTTGTTTGCCTGATATCACTTTCCATTTCTTTTAAGCTTTTTGCTTATCTTTAAGGGCACGGATGTTAAAAGGCTTTCCTTGCGGAGCAAGATATCTACCAAATTCCGTCAAAATGCTTTTGGCAACAGAACTAGATCTTATTTTCAATCAAAAAATGCGCTGAGCTTAATATAAGGGAAAATTGACTTTTATATGCTGGGTTAAACCTTCGCGGGTTTTAGCCTTATCAGCCTACAAAGAATTCTCCACACCTGAAATTCGTTTCTGAGGTTAGCCCTTAGTTGCTTTTTCATCCCCTCATTGTTCAAATATCATCGCCAACTCTTAACAACTTTGATGCTTTTCTCCGCTGTTGCAACGCTGTCAATGGTCTCCGGGATCTGTTTATGATCGTGGCGGGTTCTGTTGTTTTCGCCATTTTGTTGGTGGACTATGCAGTCAGCAAGGTTGCATCTCGGTGATGATCTCGTGACCTCTACTTTCCCCTCTTCGTTTCGACCCTGTAGTCTACGATGAGTTCCTAATCTCTCATCTCCCTGATGGTTATAAACTGTAGCTCTTGCGGTTATATTATCTCTCAACTGATAGAGAGCGTTCCGAACCTCATGCGTTGCCAGCAACATAAAAGTACTCTTCCATTGCATCGTACCAATCCCATTAACAAGCTATTATTTTTTTAGAGAAACAGTATTTTCATCCTAGTTTTTTTTTGATTGGTGGCTCTCCGAACCCCGCCCCTGATTTAACCGTAGCAGTTTTTTCACTGCTTCTTTCCTAGTTCACCGTATATTCCAAAGATTGTTGATTGTTGTTTTAAAAATGGTGAATCGTTCTGAATCGGATTTGCCTAGCATACTACTCATTTCTGCTGTTCATATGGCTGTTCGCATATTTGCAGCAACTATCCACTTTGTATTTATTTATACCACGATACTAAGTTTGTACTGATGGGGCCTTCTAGGTCTTAAATATACAGTTTATTTATTTATTTATCTAATGTTCAGTTGAGTTCAGTTGTATCAAGCGAAAAATAGGCGAGTCTTCGAAATCCCCATTGGTTAAACAGCTGCTACAAAAGACCATAGATACATAAGTAGAATTCAAAAAGAGATTGTATACCTAATTTCATGCAGAAAACGAGTCGATGTTGTCTTGTCGAAAAGAGCAAACATACGTGGCCAGTTATTTTTCCCGAGTAGTATAGACATATGTTACTACATTTCCTTCATATTGTAAGTCAGTAGGCAACTCGGGAGTGAGAATCTGAACGTCTGTGACAGTAGGCGATGAATTTAATGAAGTAATCAATTTCATAACCCCTGTCTCTCCGCATTAACCGTAGTTTAAGTTACATCTTTCCCATAATCTAATCACTGTTTTCCATTTTCAGACGAAAATTGCCACTTGAAGATATCCCCAATAAACGGTTATCACTCAAATTATAAATCCAGTTTTACAGAAGAGCAAAAATAATTGGCCAACTCTAGAGTTACAATTGACTTCCCTTGCTAGAAACGGTAGCATTTTAGACTGTGGACCACCGAATGTGTACGTCCGAATGACGTCATCGTTTGGAGGACTGGTGATATAAGGAGACATCATAGTTCATGGGCGACTCGAGGTAGCGAAAATATAGTTTCAAGAGGGTCACTTAAATTCCCGAAGGTCCTTTCTCCAAATCATGGGGAAAGCTTCTGGGAAAAGATGAGGAAAATTAAAGGTTAATAGAATCAGTGTTAAGATAAATGTGCAGTCTTCGCTTGAATGCAGATAGACTAGTTAACGACCTAATTTCAATTGGCAAGTTATTCCAAAGAAAACTATACCTAGAAGCAAAGAAGAGAGAGCGTTTACACGTGGAGGCTGCATGGGGAGGAAAAATTAATGTAGAATTTCTTAGGTTGTAAGGAAGACTAACGGGGGTAATGACAGAAAGCTTGGGGGGAGTTGAACTATTATTTAGTCGGAAAAGGAGACAAAAGCCTGCTTCAAGTCTCCTGACCCAAAGAAATTTTAGCTTCATTAGCTGGCATCTTTTTGAGTAGGAGATAGTTGAAAGAGTCGGAAATAGGAGTTTTTTTGTAAAATGTCTTTGGAAATTTTCAATTTTTAAACGGTTTAATACTGGGGCCAATACTGTTCCTAATATACATGGACGATTTTGTCTGGGATCTGGACTGTAAAGAATCAATTTTGCCAACGGTATGAAAAGCTGGAATATAATCCAGAGCCCTGTTGACGAAGATAAACTACAGATCAACTTAACTCGGTTGGAGGAGTGATCGAATCATTGGTTATTGCAGTTCTACGTTGACAAGTGTACAATACTTCGCTTAGGCAATCCATCCGGATCTGTTAACGGTAGAAGCTACTTTCTAAACGGTTGTGCCTTACAAGACGTGGAAACTCAAAATGACCTTGGTGTGCTGGCGACCACCACCTTAAAACCATCCTCTCACTGCTCGAAAGTGGCAAAGAGTGCAATGGCTGTGTTGCATGCCATCATAGGAGCCATTGTGAATTTCGATGAAGATATCTTCGCTTATAATTTTGGAACATTCGTAAGCCAAATTTGAAATATGCGGTACAAGCCTGGAGACCCTGGATAGTTCAAGATCAGAACTGCCTCGAAAGAGTACAGGGGAGATCCACCAAAATGGTTAGGAGTCAAAGCCCCTTACCATATCTAACCCGCCTTATGAATCTAAATCTGTTCCCTTTTAGTTATAGGCAAATGCTTGGCGATCTCCTACAGACATTCCCTATTGTTAAGGGATTGGATTGTTGCCTGGAATTCTCGGACATGTTTGAATTTGCTGCCACGACCCATTACCCAGGTCATCCATTGAAACTGTGTGTCCAGCAGTCGAGACTGGATGCGCGCAAGTTCTCCTTGTCTGTCAGAGTGGCTAAGCCACGGAATGCGCTCCCTGAAGACGTTGTGATGTCACCATCGCTGGAAAGCTTCAAAAGAAACCTTGACAGTTTTATGTTCCAAAACGAGCTGGAGCGATGAGGAATTTAGCTTAACCCTCGAGACTCATGCCTAACTTGTCATATTTTATGATCGCATTTGAATTTTTGCATTCCATGTGATTTCTTTGTAAACGATACTTTATTTCACGTTACAAATAGGGTAAGCAAAGGCTTATGCCTATTTCCCTCAATAAATTCAATTGAATGGAACTAGATGGAATGAAAACAGCTTTTCTGGTAAAAAAAGTGAAAGAACTGAGATAATTGTTCAGTTTTGTTTTTAATTTCTTATATCTCAAAACCGTCGGGTTCCTGTTACGTGTGCTTATTCTTAAATAGCTGTAGAGCAAATTGGGATTTTGAGCTGCTCGCTGGGGCATATCGCTTTCGTTATCCCGTTGTCTTTTTCAGATGAAGGTTTTAACCTTTTTCCTTTGAATGTTGTATGCCTGCTAGGCTACATTTTCATTGGATCGGAAAAATTTCTTCCAAAGCCTTCCTTACTTGTTAATTTATTTTTTAGATCTCTTGTTAGCCACTGTGGTCGGTTGGATATCCTACGTTTTGATGACATACAGTGGCATTCTATTAGATTCAACGACCACTCCTTAAATAAATTCTAGTCCTTATTGACGTTCCCGGAGAAGACCCTCGCAGTCATCATCAGTACGCTTAAGGTCGAACGAGCAAAGGACCAAAGAGATCGTTAAGGTTGTGGTAGAATTGCCAGAGAAGCAACTACGATACCCTCATTGCTGATTTCTCAGACCACCAACAGAAGAGCCTGAAACGATCGTTAACAGTCCGAGAAGGGTCAACACCGCGACACGGCTCCGCGAGGGCATATGAAGCAGCATCTTAGGTTGCTTCTGAGCGTGGTACGAAAGGATAATGGAAGATCCGATAATTGAGTAGTAAGAGATCAAAATAATGCACTTAGGGGTGCTAGTTGGCATGAGAATTGATAATGAATCTGAGGCTCGCACAGCTCAGTATTCGCATTGTAATTCTGATGATGGTTATCGGCATTCGAAACGGAGGTGCTTCAAAACGAGCATGCAATATGACATTATTTTTTGGTGATCATTTTACGGAGGCATGGGTTACAAAGACATCATGGTTCGTGGGCGGAATGACGCATGATAGAATTAATTTAGAGACGGTCTTCTAAATGCCCGATGGTCCTTTATCAGAGTCATGGAGAAAGCTGATCGGGAAGGAAGAGCAAAAAAAAGGTTAATTGAATCAGTATTCACAAAAATTTGCAGTCTTTGCTTAAATGTAGACAGGTTATTTGATAACCGTATATCGATTGGCAAGTTATTCCAAAGAAAGCAATACCTGGAAGCAAAGAACAGAGAGCCTTTAGATGTGGAGGATATAGGAGGTGGTATATTCAGTTAATAGTTATGTACGGACGACTAATGGGGTTAGAGCTGGAATTCGGGGAATATGTGAACTATTTTTAAGGTGATTTTGGTGACTTGGCGCTCTGATTCTTTGACAGGGCATCAGTATCAGGAAGAATCCTACTTCGGTGGACGATGCTATTTCCGTCAGTAGGAGAAACGATTCCTTAAGTTAATAATGAACTCCTTTTGGGGAACTTTGCCAATTTGTTCTGCACTTGCTACTGTAGCACCAGCAGAGGATTCCACTTAAGCATCAATCGGTAAGAACGAGCTTTTTTCGAAGTTTTAACCCATTTTTATGAAATCCTCTTGCCTTTTTTGACTTCGAATTCTTCGTCTTCGGTCTTTCAACTTCGACGAGCTTTTCAACGTCGCTCTTTGTTTTATCATCCAGTAATGATGCCGCATATCTGTGTATCCATAGCATAACTGCTTCTGTATGAGGTGGATGACAGTAGTTAGGTGCATGAGCTGGTTTAATCTCCCTTTCGAAGGAAAGAAATTTCTACTGATTAACTGAGCTCTGTAGACGCAATGTCCTTTAGCTCTTCATAAGCTAGTCTTGAGGAAGCTATATCTGCATACGTAATGTCTTTTGTTGGAATTCTCGTTGTTACGGGTGTTTTTTTTGCCAGATGATTAATGAACTTTCTCTTTTAGATCGGCCATTTCTTTTTTCAAGTTACTTATCCCTTTCTCCATCGATAGGAATTTCTGTAGGAGAATTAAACACCCAATGTATTTTTTGTCCGCGTAGGTTAAATTCATTAGTATTAGCAGGCCTTTTGCCCGATTGGCAGGAGATAAAGAAGTAACAGAATATCTGTCTTTGCCATTCTTTTCTGTTTGTATAATATTTTTTTATCAGATTTCCATATGAACATGGCTGAGTAGGCATTTACGTCGACATATGTTCCTTCGACGAGGGATCGCCTCCCGACTGCGGCATTATTTTTCCCGTGCAGATAAATCCTGAGCGCCTACGTTTTCCAACACTCTTAGAATTCTATGCGAATGCATTTAATTTCTAAATCTTCTTAAATAAATGGGCTACGGTGCAATAATATTCAGCAATCAGACTTCTAAGCAGCATGCAACGACCCAGCCTTTGTTGTGACTTCTCCTTTCCAGATTGAGAGCAGAGTAAACCAGCACAGAGCTAATGGGAATTCTGGAAGCAGGTGAACGTTCAAGTTTGTTTTTCTTGTAGAGTTAACCTCCGGGACGCGGAATAATCATAGTAAGAATTAGCTTAGGCTCTTCCTTGCTGTCCAAGACAATTTTGATAGACCGTGATCTCACAGTTCTTACTATTCAATATCCTTTTTTTCCGATCCTGAAGGCTGGATGGACAGTGAACTTCTCTCCTGAATGAAGTTTATCATTCAGCAAGTGCTGAAACATAGCAAGGTCAGCGGAGATCCTTTTCTTTGGGGTAGGAGCAATTGATTCAAGTAAATACTGGATAACTACGCTATTCTCTCTGTCTAGGGTGTCCTTCAATATACAGCCGACCATATTTGCCTCTAAATGACCTGAGAGATTTATTAGAGTTTTTTTGACTTTACACTCCTATTATGTGTTTCCAAATTTTATCTCGTCACTCGTTGATTTTTCACTCTCAACTAAGGGCTCTTTAGAACTGCTGGGATGGTTGACAGAAGTTGAGTCTGATTTCGGGACTGCTTTTGGAAGAAGCACTGTTGAAGTTGTCCTAATATTACTGTTATCCAATTTGGCATTTACTGGGTGGCAATCCATAAACTTCGAAGCTTCTTAAACGGTACAACCTTGAATTATTTGCGTTTTTCACTGTTATTTTTGTTTAAATGCAGGTACTTTCGTTCTTTCCATCAATATGCCTCCTCAGGAGCTTCCTTAAATCCCCAAGCTCGTCTTCCAATTTTTTGAGTTTTATCAATATATGGGTCCAGCTAACGCAAGGTTCATCTTCGTAACCCATACTATTTATGGTAAGTACGCTTTTGACACGTTTCACCGATCTTGGGCTGCAGGCACGAGCACAAAACCTGGAAGCGAAGGTAATATCGCCAGGCTTTCTTTTTAAAGAAGTGCCACTGCTTCGCATGCTATAATGGTCAAAATTCTGACTGTTTATTTATTTATTTATTTATTTATTGCCAGTTTACAGGCAAGGTCAAAAGGGATATATACAGTAGGGGGTCAAAGCTGACAGTGAAAAAAACTCCTGATCGTTCTTTAAAGTATTTTCAGGAGAAAAAACTGCAGCTTGTTGAACAGATTAAAGTTTAGGACAGGGAAGTGTTGACACAGGTGCACGGTGTAGGTGAAATGTAATGTGTATTTCAAGCAATTGAGTACGTCTTTTGTTTTACTGTTAAGCAAAAGAACAGATTACTGACAGGGTAAGTACGTTTTGGCTCGTTTGGCTGATCATGGGCTGCATGCATCAAGCGCACGAGCACAAATGCTGGAAGTGAAGGTAATATATCCAGGCTTTCCTTCTTAAGAAGTGCTGCTGCTTTGTGTGCTATTAGGGTCAAAATTGCGGCTTTCCATCAATTATGAAGGTTGATGAGTATTTCAAGTGAATAAGTCACTCGAAAGCTGACCGTTATTGCTGACATACACATTCCATTACGTGATGTGGAAGTCTTAAGCATTACTATATCTGCTAAGTATTCCAGACCACTGACGATATCGGTTGTGGACCTTTCGCCCTATCAGACTTTGATCAGGATCTCATTCTCGTAACAAAACTCTACAAAGCCAGCGAGAAGAAAGATGTCCTCATTGTTGGGGATTTTAACGCTCCTGGTATTGACTGGAAAACATGGACTGCACAGGGAATGCCAGATAATTTCAACCACAAACTTTTGCAATGGGCAACAGACAAACTTCTCTGTCAGAACGTCACCTTTGGAACACGCGTGAGAGAAGGACAACAGTCAAACTGTCTTGACCTGATTTTTACACGAAATGATGACAATGTGCTAGACCTACAGGATCGACCGCCATTAGGGTCAAGTGATCACATTACGCTGTGCTTCGAATACTCACTGTTTTCCAAACCAAATTTACCCGATACTTGGGAAAGAAACATTTGGAAGGGGGACTACTCACTTATGAGAAGACAAATGTCAGAGATATCCTAGGAAACAGAACTACATGGTTGGACGAATAAAGATTGAACAAAATTGAGCTCGTTATTGAAAAGGATTGTTAACCTCAACTGTCCTCTCAGGATAAAGACAACGACATACCGCCCAAAGTGGATAAACTCAAACTTTCAGGCCTCTTTCAACAAAAAGAAATCGCTTCTGGAAGCGTAACAGACAAACCGGCTGCGATTTTCACTTACGGGAATATAAGCAGCAACGCAACGTTTGTAAATGTTAGGCTTCTGAGCTGCGGAGGAAGTTTGAACTAAACATACTGCAAAAATCGTTGGAAGACCCCAAAATGTTATATGGCTACATACGGAGTACAAAAAGAATTCAGGAAATGATTCCTGCCCTTAGGGATGCAGACGGAAAACTGGAGACTGACGATCCGGTTAAAGCATCCCTTCTTTCAAATTCTTTCAGACCGTCTTCACCCGAGAGCCTTTTAATTTTGCTGCTATTCCACCAGTTTGTCAACCAATGTATATCCCTCATTTTCCTTCCTCATCCACCTCCTCCTCATCCACAACAGAGGACCTAGACCTAGACTTTTCACCGAACATAGTTAGAACCGAGTTACTTCGTATAAAGCCTGCCAAGTCGCCTAGGCCGGATAGAATTCCTGCATTAGCACTTAGAGAACTAACTGATTAACTGTGTTAACCATTGTCCATCATATTCCAAAAGTCCTTTGAAGAAAGCAAACTCCCGGAAGAATGGAAGTGTGCATTCATTGCCCCGATCTATAAAGGAGGTTCATGACTGGACTGTGAAAATTACCACCCTGTCAGTTTAACTTGCATAGCGTGTAAAATAATGGAGTGTATTATCAAGTGGCACTTAATGCAATATCTGGAAAACAACCAAATTCTATGTGCTGTCCAACACGGCTTCCGTCCAAGACGCTCCTGTCTCACGAGTGCCATTCAGTCGCACGAGAAATGGACATAGGCAGCATATAAAGGTCATCCAGTAGATTTTGTATTTTTTGACTTCAAGAAGGCCTTTGAGAGTGTACCACACGGGCTTCTTTTACAGAAGATTTGGAACGTCGGAATTTGTGGAAAACTTTTCAATTGGATCAAGAGTTTCTGGTCTTTCAGAGTACAGAGAGTTGTTGTTGGAAAACTCTAGCTCGGAATGGGCAAAAGAAGAGAGTGGTGTTCTACATGGTTCTGTTTTGGGCCCCCTACTCTTCTTAATCTACGTTAACGACTGTCGCAATGACCTAGATTGTCAAGCTGTCATGTTCGCAGATGACATAAAAATATGGACTGAAGTCAGCTGCGCTGATGACGCAAAAGGGTAACAGTCTAATATCGACAAACAAAGTGCCTGGTCGGCTAGGTGGCTGCTTAAGTTTAATGTATCCAAGTGTTTGATCCTACACGTAAGCGCCGGTCGAAAAGTATCACTGAAACACCAGTACTTTATTAATGGCACTGCATTAAAAGAGGTAGAAACACACAAAGATCTGGGCATGTGGACAACTTAAAATTTGATGCCCTCAGAACACTGTAAGAAAGCAGCACAGAAGGCAACATGTACACTGCGTTGGATCAGACGTGCGTTTAAAATATTCCCCCCTGATCTCTTCGGAAAAGTCTGTGGCACCTTTGTGAGACCGCACTTAGATTACGGAATACCAGCCTGTATACCGTGGATGAAGAAAGATGTTTACCTACTCGACCAGGTACAACGGAGAGCAACGAAGATGGTCGACGGTTGTAAGACTTTACCGTACCAAGACAGATTGAAAAAGCTTGCCTTATTTCATCTTTCCTACAGGCACTTACGGTGTAGCCTGCTCTGGACATTCCGCATTATCCGGAGCCAGGATTCCTCCCTGAGATCGGAGGATTTTTTCCAGTTTGCCTGCACAAAGAAACTACGTATCTTTTTGTTCTCCGGTTTGGACAGTTTGAAAATCGTTAACACGTCGCTTGTGCTGATTCTGACATTAAAACTGCCACTGCACGAACGTAATTGCTCTTTGCAATTTTCGGGAATTTTTATTGTGCCGAATTACCTCACAAAACGACATCAAATTGGAATTTGTTTATCACCTTCATCGACTTGATAAAAACAGCCTCTACACCAATACATACTGACAACCGCTCAGTGAACCAAAAGTGCAAAACCCCTTGAAGATATGAAGTTATCCAGGACCTTTGACGTCTACAAACGGCTGAGTCGTTCCTGAATATTCTTCCTATCATTTATTGTTTTTTAAAAGTGGTTTTTGAACGAATAGGCGCATTTATTGCTCATATTGTTTCTATTGCGGCGTCGTTGGACTTCCGTTTGAAATTCGTTCGTCTCCAAGCTTTTGATTTTTGGCCAATAATCTCTTCCCAAAGTCAGGACTCAACGAAATAAGTTATCATTGGATCACATATTGTCTGTTTATCAGGATCAGCCTTTAATTGTTTATAGACATTGTGATATTCAGGCTTACGAAAATTGATATCGGAATCTTGAATAATAAGCTAACTCAGCTTCATTTGGATCCTGCCTCATACGGGCTTCAGAAAACAGTCTCTCGCCAGGAAAGGTGTCTTCATCAGAAAGGAACGGAGAACCACTGACAAACTCACTTCAAGGGCTGCATCATTCTTTTCTTCATATTAGTATTCCATAGTGAATTCGGTTCGGAAAAGCACTTCTTTTTGTGCACAGTAAACTATTCGCTTGATAATTTAAGCTGCTCGTTAAAACTTAATGCATCCTCGTAGAGATCTTGCTGGCATGGGAAACGCAAATGTTCACGACCCGACCACGCGAGAAAATTATTCACCGCTTCGGCCAGGACTCGAAACACCGAACCTCTCGATTAGCTACCGATGCTCTTGACCGCTCGGCCACGCCCGGGAAGCCAGCAGACAAAAAATAGTATACACTACAAAAATAATGATCTCTCCTATCTTTGTAAACCGTTTTCGATTTTATGTGACAAAAACTTACCATAAATACTCAAGTCACTCTCAGCAGACCGAGAAGAAGCACCACGCAGCAATATTGAGTGCAGCCCAGCATGAGTTCCTCAAAACTAGGTCTTGTGACACATGTCAGCTCTCTTTCTTTGATCATGTTCTACAATCTAGGGATAACGGCTTTGCACTTTACATAGTCTATTTCGATTTCACCAAGGCCTTCGATCGTGTTGACCATGCCCTTCTTCTCCTGAAACTCTCCTCTTTCGGTATATGTGGTAAACTTCTGAGCTTGATATCTTCTTACCTGAGCTCTCGTACACAACATGTTAAGATCTCCAATGCTATCTCAAACTCGGCACGTGTGCGGAGTGGAGTTATTCAGGGTAGTGTGCTAGGCCCGCTTTTATTTTGTCTTTTTGTCAATGATGTGCCAGGTTTATTTCGAAATGGTAGGCCTTTTATGTATGCCGACGATTTAAAAGTTGCCTATCGATACAAGCCGGCAGATCGCGACACCATGCTTGATCTATTAAAAAATGATCTCGAGGCCTTTGCCCAGTGGTGTTGCACATGGCGCCTTTCCCTTTCTTGGCACAAATTTTCCGTTATGGTTGTCGGTGACAACCATCAGCCTCATCTTAGCATAGATGGCCACGATATAAATGTACCTGGCGTTGTTAAGGACCTGGGCATATCATATTCCAACGGTCTCAATCTTTCAGAGCATTGCGCCCTGATTGTCTCCAAAGCACGCAGAACTGCCGGGTTTATCCTCCGAAATTTTAAAACTATTGATATTAGACTTCGCCTTTATAAAATGTACGTTAGACCTGGCCTGGAATACTGCTCGTTTCTATTTAGCCTTCTGTGCGCTAGCGAACGGAAGAAAAATAGAATCGGTCCAACACTTCTTCACGAAAAAGAATTTTTATCGTCGGAGCACCGTAATCTGTCGTATCAAGAACGCTGTGGGCTTGTTAACATTGACCTTTATGGTTTCGCCGAGTGCAGAAGGGACTATTTTGCTTTTTAAGCTTTTTGAATAATCGTACATTTAATCCCCTTATCACTGTGAGGCAGCTTGACCATCCTCGGCGCAGCAGTCATCGCAATGTCTTTTTATTTCTTCCATTAGCTCGCACAGTTAAGTATCGACGGTTCTTTTTCGATAAACGCCATGGCCATGTTGATAAACTTCCCCATAATATAAAAGTCCAACGGAGTTATTCTTTGTTTAAGATTACCATTACTAGTTTTTTGCATTCAGAACAGTTTCCAAGAATTCTGGGCGCCGACACGGTAGAATCTGTTTTCATGTTCGACGGAGTGCGCGGCATCTGAACTCGATCCCAGGTGTTACCTTGAGGGATACGGCACCGTCTCTACAGCCTGCACCCGTTGACTTCTCCGGCAGACAGTGAGCGACCGTACACGGATGCTTTCTTGCCTGAGGTAGAATCCCGGTTCCTAGCAAAGACAGAGAGACTGCATACAGACTGCAATTGTGTTAGCCCTTCCCTGATCTGAATTGCTATCATCCTTACAGGCGGCAGTTTTTTCTCCTGAATAACATGAAAATAGGAAAAACACTTATAATGATATATATTCAGGAGTTTTTTTCACTGCCAGCCTCTACCCACTGAATATTTCATCTGACAATGCCTGTAAACCGGTATTAAATACAACTATTATTATTATTATTATTAATATTGAAGAAAGCAGTGCACTTCTGAACATTACCAAAATTAAGCTAAACAGTGAAGGGCTGGCACACTGTGATGGATGCCGAGGACTCACAACCAGAGTTTTGAGATTAGAAGGAGACCTCGATCTCCTATCGGAAATAATATCAGTCCTCATAAAACATAACAAAAATTAACTCGCCGAAACACGATGCAAATGAGCTGAAAAACATCAGCAAGCTAGACCATAATCATCGCAAGGAAACGGTAGAAGTCAATAGGCACAACATTAAGCTAAACAAAAAGAGAAAAAGAACGAAGTCATTAGAACAATCCTCTGAGTCAGTTGAAATACAGATGACCAGAAAGAAAATAAGTGAGGAGGAAATTATGTCTTGCGTTTCCCCAGGTTCGGGAAATCTGGTGCACATAGAATCCGACTGCACAAAAGTAAATCAGCGATCGACGGTCTCTGAAAAGTCGAAAACAGTAATCGTAAGGTATCTTTACTGCCACGGACGAGCAACAGCAGCATGCTCTTTACATGTCCATCGAACTACAATGAAGCAGGGCATGGTAGCCAGCAAAGTAATGGCGGAAAAGTGACCTGTGACTTATCGACAGACCTGGATGACACAAACCAAAATTCAGGTTTCCCGGGTGCTATTCGAGCAAACGCATTGTCAGGAGAACTCACGCTGTTTGAAAGGTCCATAGAGATGTCTGCAAATCAACCAACAGGCTCATCGATGAAGACAAATTTGAACACAGTATTAAAGACTGTAACAAAGGGCATTATTCAACCTTCCATCACTAAAAGAAAACAGGATGCAGAAACGAGTTTTTTACCTGACAGATCATTTTGTCTGGTAGTACAGGGAGTCTCAGAGGCTACTGGGGAAACGCCAAAAGAAAGGGTAAAACAGGATCTGCTGATATTTCAAAATTTATTGAATGATACGCAAGAAACTGGTGTGACAGTCGAAATCAAAAAGATCTTTCGATTGGGGCCTCTCGTTACAAATGAAACGCATGAGGTTCGACCAAGACCATTAATAGTCGTCTTGGGGAGCAAACAGCAGGTAGATCTATTGCTCTCTCGAAAGCCCCGACTACGAAGGAATCATCGTGGAGTTTTTTTTTCAGCCGGATTACTCTCCCACCGATCGGATGAAAATGAGGACACTGGTAGCAGAATTGAAAAGATGTCAATACGAGGGGGAACAAAACTTGAAAATTTTAAACAACAAAATAGTCAAAACGGTGCGCTCGTTTTTATGGGAACATCCGGTGAAATTGACGGCAACCACGCCGGTCAAAAGCCCTACCAAATGCCTATAGATTTGAACCCAGACAGGAGACTGGATATATCTTGTGAAATATCCAGCAAAAATCGCCATGTGGAAGAAAGAACCAAAAATTTTCCGAAATCGAGGGAAGAAAACAAGATTAAAATGATGTACACAAATGTGCAGAGTCTATTGAACAAAATGGATGAAATTAAACTGGTCGTGGACCATTTACAGCTGACTTCATAGCTCTAACTAAAACATGGTTAAATGAACAAATCGCAGACACAGAAGTCAGAATAGACGGTTTTCAGCTTATCCGCATGGATAGAAACGGACGTAGGGGTGGTGGAATCACAATGTTTATACGAGAAGGCATTGACTTCATTCTGGATGGGCCCTCGCCAAATAGGATCTCGTCTTGCGAAATACTTTATTGTAAACTGAAAGTCCCAAACCAACCAAACCTCTATATGGCCGTGGTATATTGACCCCCAGGACAGCGAACGGACACGGACGAAGCACTCATCACAGAGGTAAAGCAAATCTGCCGTAGCAAACACTTATAAATACTTGGAGATTTCAACGCTCCCGATATCGATTGGGTGTCAATGTACTGCTCGCGATCAGAAAATTCATTCGAACAGAAATTACTACAGTTGGTTAATGACGAGTTTCTTACCCAACATGTCACAATGAAAACGCGGTTCTGAAATGGGCTGCAGTCAAGCTGTTTAGATCTAATCATTAGTAGAGACAACAATTGCATCCTTGCATTAAGTTCTTACGTGCCGCTTGGACGAAGTGATCATAGCGTTCTTGCTTGGGAGTACAGTCATTTTTCTGTTCCCAAATGTCGTGCAGTTAGGCAGAGAAATGTATGGACAGGGGATTATCCCAAAATGAAAGAATTACTGAATTGGATAGACTGGAGCCCTGCACATGTACCTGACCCAAATGCTGCCTGGTTCTTCATTAGTAAATTGATTCAGCAGTTGGTAGAGAAATTCTGCCCACTTAAAAGGCGATCGTGCGTCTCCCGACCCGAGTGGGGGACATCGGAAATAAAAAAGAATCTCAAGAAGAAAAGAAGACTGTGGAGAATATATGCCAGATATCAACAACCCGAACATTTTTCTGCTTTTAAGAAACAGCGAAATCGGTGTCGGAATCTTCTGAGAAAAGAAAGATCAGCCTTTGAGTCGGAAATAGTCAAAGACATACCAAGAAATTTGAAAAGGTTTTAAGCTCACGTTAATAAGGCAAAACGAAATTGCGACTGCATTCCTTGTCTTAAAGACAATCAGGGAAAAAGGTTAACTGATAACTCTGATAAGACCAGCCTCTTATCCAATTTCTTTATATCCGTGTATACCGAGGAACCACCTTTTGACGAGGACGAATACTACAGTACTGCCACATCTACAAACAAAATAAGCACGGTGTCAGTTCCAATGGACACAGTAAGAAAAACTCTGAAACAACTACAGCCCACTAAATCACCTGGCCCAGATGTTATATCCGCAAAAGTTCTCAATGAACTCACAGACCAGCTGGCCTCTCCACTCTCCACGATATTTGAAAGTTCGATGGAGGTGGGGGCTCTGCCTACCGAGTGGAAGATAGCCAACATAACCCCCATCTATAAAAGAGGAGAGAGAGGACATCACCAAACAGTTTCCGACCAGTCAGCCTCACAAGTATCTGTTGCAAAATTATGGAGAAGATAATCAAAACGGAACTGATGAAGCATCTTGAAGAAAATAACTTGCTAAGTTCATATCAACATGGATTTCGAAGTGGTCGATCCTGCCTCACAAACTTGCTCACATCCATGGAAATTTGGACAAAATCATTAGAAATGGGTTTGTTAGTCGATGCGGTCTACATTGACTTTAGCAAAGCCTTTGACAGGGTTCCACACAAACGTCTGATCTTTAAGCTCCGTCAAATGGGTGTGGCTGGCAACCTAATCAAATGGTTTGCCGACTTTCTCACAGACAGGCACCAGCGTGTTTGTATCGGAGACGCCAAGTCTCACTGGGAAACCATTCACAGTGGAGTTCCGCAGGGCAGCGTTCTGGGTCCCATTTTGTTTCTGATATACGTAAACGACTGCCTGGATTGTCTGACATGCGAGAAGGTAATGTTCGCTGACGATTTGAAGTTATGGAACTCGATTGAAAAATCGGAGGATGCGCGGAAATTACAACAAAACTTAGTTCGCATGCAAACATCGTGTGATGAGTGGCTGCTGAACCTTAATCTTAACAAATGCCAAATAATCCGACTGCGGTCTAGTTCCAGAAGGATGATTAGGTTTGAATACCAGTACTTCATCAGTGGTCACCAACTCCAGAAGGTAAATATTCTAAAGGACTTGGGTATATGGATAACACCAACTCTCACACCATCGTCGCACTGTGCGAATATCGCAAAGAAAGCTATGAGTATTTTAGGCGCAATCAGGAGTTCCTTCGTTAATTTTGACGGAGAGCTTTTTGGGCGCGTGTTTGGAACATTTATCCGGCTGGTGTTGGAATATTGCGTTCAGGCGTGGCGCCCTTGGACGAAACATGACTACGCTCTGCTGGAGAAAGTTCAACGGAGGGCAACGAAACTAGTCAGTGGATTGGAATACCTACCCTATGAGGGCCGCCTAGAAAGACTTAAAATTTTTACTCTCTCTTATACGCAATACAGAGGGGATATGATCTTAGTCTTCAAACTTGTCAGAGGAGTTGATTGTGCTCTTCAGATGGCCAACTTTTTTGAATTGGCAAACATGACAAGTCTCCGAGGTCACCAATACAAACTGAAAAGAAATCACGCCAAACTTGAAGTGCGGGCCAACTTCTTTTCCCAACGGGTGATTGACGAATGGAACAAACTGCCAGCCTCAGTTGTTCAGGCTGAAAGCGTAGAAATGTTTAAAAGAAGACTTGATGCATTTTTTACTTGATGAACATATATTTAGTCGACAGCAATGATCGATATACTAAAACGACTATCGCCATGTAACATTTGCTTGTTTTGCTAGTGTCTATCTGTAAATAGGGTTTTCAAAGGCTCTGCCTATCTTCCTTATATATACTGAATTATACTGAACTCATCTGCGTGGTCATCCTTACGAGGTCAATAGCGAACGCACGCGATTGAACCGCAGAAAGTTTTTTTCAGCCAACGAGTGGTACGAGCTTGGAACTCGTTACAAAGTGAGACGATTACCTCTGACAGCATTAATTTTTTTAAAAAGAAGGCTTGATGACATAATATTTGACAAAAGATGACTCTCACAACATGAGTACTTAAAACCAGCCTCTTAAAATCTTTCGGTTTCTACTTTTCTTCCACAATGTTTCGCCTATAGATGTGAACACGCATTTAAAGTTATGTTATGCTTTGACTCAATTTTTAAATGTACACCATTTTTTTATAGTGACTGTACGCATGAAATGATAGTTTTATATTATTAGGGTCATCAAGGGCAATGCCCGTAACCCTTCAAAATGTACAATATACAAGTTCCTCTATTGTTTTATAGTTAACCAAAAGAACTTGATAAAACGTATGAAGGATATTTACAAATGACTCAGCCGTTTTGCAGGTCTCGAGAAATCTGGATAACTGTTGACCTTGCACAGCTTTGACGACATGTTTTGCTTGGCTGTTAATTGGACACGAATCAGTTCTGTAATTCGTTAGAATTGGTTGCAAAACAAAATGTGTTCAAAACACGATTTCTGAGAAAATTCCACAGATGCTGAAATTAATTCTGCACGAATGGTTCCGGTGGCAACTTGTGAGGTGGTATCGAGGTCGAAATAGTCGCAGTTAGAGAGCAGGTGTAGCGGCCGAGGACTACGAGGTTGGAACACACGGGCGAGTAACGCACCTGTAGTCGTTATTAGACGATGCGCGTACTGAACAGGGTCTCTCAGCACCATGCCGATCACTCAAACGCAACATTCATTAGGAGGAATGACAAAAATGTCGGAACTGGATTCTACTTATAAGAAGGATATAAAGGTATGAAAGGACACGATAGAAAATAAGGAAGGGAGCGTTACATGAAGCGATGTCCCTTTTGGATTGGGGGAGTTCTGTCATGTCCATTGGATAACCAGTGGGTAATGCAACGATGTAGGCAACTGCAGGGTCGGGAAGAGGGGATGCTGACATTGAGTGGAGGATAACGATTCGATAAGCAGTGACGATAATCGTGGGGACGGGGGTAGGCGTTCGAGAGTGGAAGGGGGCACCGGCATCTTCACTGACATAAGATCACTCCATTCCCATCTAGGATCCGTGCAAAAAGTGTTCCAAGTCCATTTAAACAATTCTGTCGGAACTGGGGTTCGTTACACAGGTAATCCCGTTGTGCTCATTCAGGCGTAGGTATAAGGTTTAAGAGCTGAGTCTGGGATGCGTGAGCGCAAGCACCTATGGGTGACGAAGGAGGCTGACTGACGCACGTAGGAAAGCCACAGGTGGGGATGCCACCGGGATGAGCTCAGGTCAAGCCTGTGAATTGATCGTGCGTTGGTGGTGGTCCACGGGTTAGCATGCATGTTGCAGCTGTCGACTGAGAAAAGGGATGCCAAAGAAGGGGCACAACTGCTAAATACTGTCTGATAAACAAGCCACTAATACAACTTATACAGGAAATACGGTTACTGAGGAAACATCATCCAACACAACGAAGAGAAGACAAAGCAGGATTTTACACACGCTCGGGAAAAAATAACCAATGATCGATCAAAATCATAAACCAATAGGAATCGTTACAAGTTTTTTATAAATAACGTCCCGCGGTTGGTCATCAATAGACCTCACTGTCAGTCATCTGTTTTTACTCCCTAAATTTTATGCAATGCCAGCCATTATTTTATTTGGTCGAGGGTGGCTATTTAGTAGTGATGACCTTGTCTTTTCGTCAATCATTATAATTTTCGTGCGTTTAGCTCTGTAAGTTTACATCATTTTCTTACATGCGTGTCAGCACTTTATCCGCAGCTATTCCCTTTATTCTATTCTGCAGTGATGGTTTGACATGCCTACCCGAAACACTGACTGTAAGCTATTGGAACTTTTTTGATATGCCTTTCTTAGTACGTGGCCTACTCTGGCTTCGGAGTATCAGTCGCACAACTATTTCTTCGATGCGCACTGGCGATTGCCAGTGCCTCCGGAGGCATTTCGGAGGTTGATCGCCGGGCGCCTGTTACGAAAATATTATATGCACACATTTTTATGATGTTTATTGAGTTAGCTGTCTACGCATCCATAATTTACCTTGAAGCTACCTCAGAAAAATGCGCAACCGAGGTAATTATAACTTTAGGTTTACTTTGGCATTTTTCTTGCCAAGCCATTTTCATTTTACATCAAGCATGTTTATGCAGACCCTCAACTTATATCACAGAAACAAATAAGACTTGTCATCAGACTATATATATATATATATATATGATAGTGTGCGGCTCACCGATCTGCTTAAGGAGCATACATGTTCCGTTGTGTCCTGGAGCTCAGACTAGGGGCCCTCGCAGGCAGTCGCATAGCGACGTTTAGCATGTATTGATAAATTTGAACCGGCAAAGACACATGCATTCTAATCGTTTCTCAAACGCATCTTCCCAAGCACACCAGTATAATTAGTTCTATAGTATTTTTACCCCCACGGGGTTAAACTTACAGTTCAAGCTCTCTTAATAGTCGGATTACGTTAACCGATCTCAATGGTTCTTGACGGCAAACGTGGTCGCAGGATTTGTTATTATTGTTTGAAAATGGTGTATACATAAGGGTTCAGTTGAATCCAATAATAAATTTTCTTTGCTTCTATAAAATCGATGTTCTATAAGACTTTGGTCGAACTATTTAGAAGCTTATGGCTATTATTTACGCTAATACAATTTTTTTATGCAATAATAAGTTAATCGTATTATACAGAGCAGCTTCATGTATTACAAGAAAAGGCCGCTTATCAAATTGACCCTTTCATTTTAGAAGTGAAGGTCTATCTCAACAGTCAGCCATTAAAAATCCATGGATACGTACTTATTAGCAAGTTAACTTGCAATTTATCACCTCTCTCCTGCGCTTTTTATCAAGTTGTGCAACCATTTTCTTCATGTTATAAAAGTTTAGTTTTCAAAAGGCCTATGCAAACTTTTATTTCAGATATGTTTGGTACTCAGGATAATCTGCATAACAGCCATTGCGTTGATTGCAGCGAACATCATATCGTTTTTACTGCAGTACGACTCCACTGGTCGCGTTTGGAAAGATACTCCAGGCCTGTGGTGTATGGAAATTGACAAAGAGGTGACTACACTCAACCGCGCTAAGGCCCATTATCTCAATGCCAGACTGTGGAATCGACGCTTAAGATGCCTGGCTTGCCTCAGAAACACTTGCCATAACACGGACCCATCTTCGAAAACTAATGATCAACTCACCGTTCTCTTAGTTTCTGACATCGTTGGACACTTCTTTATGGTGCGTAAATGCATACATTCTTTCAATGTTGAGAGTACAGTCGATGTGCTCACGTGTACGCATACTTTAGATTCTTCATAACCGAAGTTTTGCGTTTCAGTTATTAATATACCATGTTAGTTGCCGGTTCATCTGTGACTAGCATTACTTTTCTCGACAAATGGTCTGTGAGGAGGAAGTTTACAATCGGAAATCATATTGTTGGGTAGTTACATCGAATAGCATCCGTTTGGTAAATTTAAAGTAGTTTACCGTCGTCCAATAGGGTGACCACGCGGAAAACCCAATGGGCCCTGTAGGCTTTTGCAGTTTTGCATACATTATTTTGCCTTTTTTCAGAATTTTAGATATACTGAGTGCACGGAGTAGTCATTTTTAATGTGCGGTCTAATTTAAAGTAAGCTAAGAAAACTAAGCAATTATATGCAAGTATGACCGTTTTTGTTAACTCTTGCAGAATACGATATTTTCACATTAACTATCAGTGATTTAGTAGGTTCGATGGCAATGCGTCCTTGTTATACGTATCTCGGCTTTTGCACGATCGAAAAATATCTTGCTGGGGTATCGCAAAGCTACTTTGTCTGCCGAAATTGCTTAAAATAAACGTTTTACACCTATACATATGACGGAGTACCGACAAAGACAAGAGAAACCAGAATGGCCATTTCTGGCTTATTAGCCGTCATCAGCTAGTGATAACCAATCCCAAGTGTGGATCACCTGGGATTTGAACCCCCGATCTTTGGTCATTGATTCGAACGCTCAACGAAAGAGCCACAGGCTAGTCCTATCGGTTTTTGTTGGGAATATCAATGAAATGGCGCCCACCAATCTAGTTATAACACATGCTTGTCCTTTCGTGCTTTGGAGCTCAATCTAGAGCACTCACAGGCAGTCGCATTGCGACTAGTACCATATACATATGATGGCCTGCAAGGGCTCTCGATTAAGCCCCAAGGCACAATATGACAAATATGTTCCGTAACTTGATCGGAGAGCGCCACTTCACCATTGTTACAACTATATAATGACAGTACTACAATCTTACTTCTACAACCAGTACTTGGAGTACTGTCTTACTCTGTCGCGTCTGGCATCCGGTATGTGGGGTTAAGCCTTAAATTAATAAGCTCAGAGGATAGCTTTTAAGTAAGAAAGTACAACCATTTGGAAAAGTGTACCGCTTGTTCTCGTATTTTATGAGTGAGAATCAATGCACTCTCCCCTCACAAGGATAATATTCGCAATTTATAATTGAGCAGGTTCTCAGAGCCAGTCCCGCCCCTGATAAGGTTTTGTCTTGGTTATGGTGCCCTGACTCTACAAAATGACTGAACGAAACAGAGTGAACGAGATCTTACCTTACGACTGCAATTAGGCCACCTTCGTACCTGCGGCAGTATTTTGATCGTTTTTCTGCATAAATGAGTTCAGGACTTGAACGATGCATGTTTGACCTTCGTGATATCGCGTTTGCCAGAAGAGGTCTTTTTTTCCTGTCCATTTGTGCAGTTTCTCCCCTAAAATTGTGAAAGATGAACAACGTCCAAGGCGAGTTTCAAGTAGTTTTTTTTGATAATGATAATCTGAGTGAGGCTCTTAGTCCCCATTCTACATGAGATAGTGCACACACTACTGTAACAACTAGAAGTTACTTCATGTCTTTGAAAAGTGTCTGATGGGCTAGGCGCTCATCCTTTGTACCACGAGTTCTTCGAGGTATTGAGGTTTCTTTCGGTCTACTGTTACAAGAACGTCGCGGCTTAGTTTGCCACATATTTTTTGACGTTTAGAGACACACAGGAAAATTACCAGCACCGGTTATCACACAGCTATATAAAGTACAGTGACTATGTTAACATTTGTTATTGTTTGGACAAATCTCTCATCACTTAGCGCTGCATGGTTCACATTCCGTCAACGGTACTTAAGAAGTTAGGTTTGAGTGGATAGTTTGCCCACAAGAAACGTACCCCATTGCGACTTGGTATCTTTTAAACCCTAGCCAGCGGCTATTACGTGCACATCACTTCCTCGACGCGAGTCTCTAATATTTTTTTAATGTTCTCAATATGTCACCTAGGTTGGCAAGGCCCAGGATGAGTTGCATCTCCATGGTACTCCCTCCTGTCTTAACAACAGTTGCTGGTCAGTAGCAGATCGGTATCCGAGGCTGCATAATTCATCAAGCCCCATTCATCCGTAAGTCGTCTACAGCGCAATGCCGCTAGCGGAGAAGTGCATTGCCCCCGTCATTGTAAAATTCGTTCAGCTGACTCATGTGGACGATACTGCGTTGAAGGACGCTTCTGGGCTCCGCTATTCCGCACATGCGTTCCACGCAGGTCTCCGGACTGTTTACTAGTCACCTTGCCTAGACCGTTGCGATCACGGAAACTTCCTTCTTGCAGCAATGTGCAGCTTCGCCACACATTTACCTGCATGAGAACCCTGTCATCCGCCAACCTCCCACTACAGTATCTGGTTAACCGTCTTGCCGCTGCCGGCTTGATTGGCTTCTTAGACCCGTGCATTAGTTCTAATGTCATCATACCTAAAATACTGCCAAAATTTTGCTATCAGATAAGTATCCAGGGGACGTAGCGCCATAGAGACGCAGGAGAAATGCCGGTCAACCACGGCGTCCGACCTCATCTTCACTTGGCGGGATTCAGTCTCGCCTGGGAAACAGGGGAAAGACAGTCTTGTTAAACCTGCGCCACTTTGTCTACCATACTTACAAAGTAGTAGGTTACTGACAGTCTAGTTACAACGGTTATTGTTGAATCATTCGTGGTTGCTACCTAATCACAACACGTTTTCCACAGAGACGTGTATTCCTGCAGCCTGCTGAAGTTGTAAGCATTTCCGTTTAAACAGGAGTCCTCTCTAAATATTTCGAACTAACAATTCCGCTCGCCGGTGCTATCGGTGGCATTGTCGATCCCTCTGTCCATCGTTCCGTCGAGTTGACGCTTGTCCACTGCCTCTCTATTCGACCTGTAGTGGTGCGTAGAGCGAACCCGGTCGATTGGGATTCCTGGAGGTCTGCAATACTTCTTGTTGCAGTCGATCCCGTCTATGGAGCCATGCCGATCAAGCAGTGTTCTTCGTCCTAACAGTGAGGAAGAAAAACGCACTCTTTGAGGCTCCTTTATCTCGACTATCTGTCGTCACCCACTCAGCGCACCACGTCCATCACTGGGTAGGAGGGTTTCACCGTTACTGTCTTGACAAGCTGCCAACAGGTTAACACCAGTGACACGGTTTTTTCCATCCCTGTCTTAATCTATCGTCCCATAGGTACGCTTGCCAACTCGCCGACTGTATGATGCGTATCGGCTGGCCTACGTTTTATACACTCACCAAATGACACTTTTACTCTCTACCTCTTTTTAGACAAACATGGTAGCCTCCGATCTGATTGCCGGGCTCGTACTTCTACGCTGGCAAACCCATCAGTGGGTGGGCTGTGGACATCGCGTCCCCATGTCCTGCATTCTACGGGACACGGAACCTTACAATCCGGTAGGTGACCACATTTCTTCGTCCATTTTCGGTACCACTTACTCTCTCACCGGGATACCTCAGCTAATGCTTAAATTGAGAAAAGGCGAAGTCTGTTCGAGCACCGGAACAATTTGTTTATTATTCTGAGCTTTCGGACGCCTGTAGGAGTCCATCGTCAGAAAAAAACAGTAGTAACAAAAAGGCGGCACTTAAAGGGGGAGGGGAAGGGTAAAAACCAGTAAATGATCTCTGACGCAAGTCTGCGGGTGACTGCGCAGGGCTCTGTACGCCGGCGCCAATTGATACATCGATTAATTTAGTTTCCATCCGTGGACCAGGATTCAATCAATTCTCGACTCGTCTTGTTTCCGGCGTGGGCAATTATCTTGACGGCTGCGAAGTTGAATTCATGGCCCGTTTCGTAGGTGGTGACAGCAACGTGTGATAATTCATCGCCCCGTCCTATCATCTCAGCATGCATCCGGTGCTCGAACAGACTCTGCAATCTCCTGGGGCTTGAACCTTCGCATTCACTCGTGAAGGCTTAAAGTGTTGGAAGAACAGAGACTGAGACACGTGATAGTTCCACCGTCGATTTCGACGATATCCACCGTATGCTCCACACCAGGTGGTGCAGGGACGGTGACTTGCGCGTGAATTAGTTTTAAGTGATAGTAGCCTTGCGCTGCAGCTACCGCAATCTCTCCTCCTCCCCCACCTGAACCCGGTGTCATGACAGAGTCAAGAAGACCGGAGGCGGGAGAGGACGCAGGTGGCTAGCGCGGCAGGAGCTGCCCCTGGGTGTACCACCACACGTGACTTGGATTCCACGGAGTGGGAGTGCCATAAAGGCCACATTAAGAAGGAGCCATTGCAGCCTGACTCAGTCCTCCAGTCAGCCACTCCACACAAAACACACATTGGGCTGACCACGCGGTCCGAGTTATCCCGTCAGTTGGCAACCTTCCAAGCCACGGCTTTTAGCGCACCGTGATAGTTTCAAGCGCGTCAGATTGTTTATAGTGAGGAACATGCGCTGAGCTGTCGACCTCACTCTCTCCCCCACACCCACAGTCAAACCGCTGTCCGAGCCGGTCAGTTGTCTGATGCGGAAGTGGGCGCATTGGCTGACGGGTCGGCGTACCCGTCTTCGCGCGCCACAGCACCACCTGGCCTCCATAACGCACACACACCAGGATTTACTTACTCGGGGGATATGGAGGAGGCATCGCCGTCTGACTTCCAGTCCACTGATCAGCCACTCGACACACAACACATACACTGGGTTGACGGCGTGGTCTGGTGTAAGCGTCAGATTGGCCGCCTTCCAAGCCACAGTTTCTAGGAAATTGTGATTTTATCAGGTATATTATGATGATTGTGAGGGTGTTGTCTATGTATTAGTAAAGATGGTGTGCGCTTATGTGTCTTAGCCTCCGGTGGTTTACCGCAGGTTGTCGTGGAGGCGCATGTGTCCTAATAGGCCCATGCGGTGTGTAAATGTGCGAGAGCAGTGAGGGCAGTGGAGGCGGGCTCGTCGACTGTATGTCGGAGCCCCAGGCAATGGTTCACCAGCCTCGTAAATAGACATGCACAGACTGTTACGCTTGCACCTGGACACTGCGCTCCAGATGATGGCAAGGTAGAAGGCTCTACATGGTAGATCTTTTATGCAAACAACTCCAATACACTGGTCACTTGCTTGCTTTGATCGGGCATTATGTTGCCAAACAGAAGGATACTGTGGGCTAGACTGCGATGTGCCACCACCACCACCACATGCTAGTTCTTCATTGTTGACTGTTCTGGTGCGACCTAGCTGGGAACAGTCGGTACTCAGGTGGCATGATTTTCCCCTCGTTTATCGAGGTGAACCTCAAGCCAGCTCCTTCTCCTCAAAAGAACTGGGCATTTCTACAAATCCGTGAGCACAAAAATACGCACCTGTGCCTCAAACTATCTTCCGCATATGCTTTTTTTGTAAAGCGAATTGTTGTTTTCTTTTCAAGTAGCAATGTGTAAAAGTGCGTTATTTTTCTTATCTCGACCATCAGAAACAAATGTGTTATTAAGTATTTCTTGAAAATATAACCTGCAGTAGTGTTTGTCAAAACTGGGAGTTGAATATGACCGCCTGACAACGGCCAATGAGTCAGAAATGGTCATTTCATTCTCAGCTGCATTTGTCGGTATTTTTTCAGTGCATTATTACTGGTCGCGGGCCGACTGTCTGCGAAAACTCTGCATTGAGGCCCAGAGTGTGAGAGGACGCGTATGTTCCGTAACCTGATCGACGAGTGACCCTCCTGCGGTTGCTGCTGTTTTCGATGCCTTATGCTAGGGCATCGAATCTGAAACTCGGGGAACAATGAGCCTAGGTTCCAATCCCAGATTATTCAAACATCGGAATGCTTATGGCGTGGCTGACGACCGTTAAGAAACCAGAAAACCACCCCATTCTCCATTGTCGTTGTGAGTACCCCCTTCTGCATCTACTACTGATCGTTGTGCGACTGTGTGCGAGACATCTAGATTAAACTCCAAGGCACAACAACACGTGCATATCGCGTAACCTGATCAGTGTACGCACTTCCGCTTTAGTTCGTAATCCTCCACAGAAGACGAAGAGGGTGCAAATGCTGGGCAGGGCTGTAGTCGCACCGACGCCCGTAAAACCCCCTTGTCTCAATTATGCACATTATATTGAATAACCAAGGTAGTGTGCATTCCGAGATGGCATAATTAAAGACAGAAGGCTTATCGCAGAAATCCTGCTGTACTCGGGAATTTTCACGCTGGTTGTGCCAAATTTTTGCCAGACGAAATGAAAAGTGGGATTTGTAATTCTCGCTCTAGAGTGTTTGGGGGCACAGACGTTACATCGACAGACAGACTTCCATAGGAGGAAGACGAGAACCGTTTCCGTTCCTTCAATAAGCACGGGTTTTCAGAAGTAAGCTTCCCTCTGGACACTTAAATTGCAAATGGATTATTGGAGAGCTGTTTCCATGGTTACGTTTAAGGTCAACCTGCTTTGTGAACCGGGGGTCTGTAGCATAAACAGAGATGTCTGCTGCTGTGCCTGTCTTAAAACGAGTGATCCATAGGCAGCGCTAGTCAGACGCATTGCCAGAGTAACAGGCATTGCAGGCAATACTGACACATTGACAGAATTCTCCTAACGGCGAGAGTGTTTGTCTGCCTAAAAGCGCACCCGGGTCTCATCTTCCTCACGCTCCTATGGACTTCTTTACGGTATAGACCCCGGAAGCGCCTAGTCAGGTAACCTATGCCGCCATCACCGTAGGCTTGCTGGACGAGGGCGTTTCTGATGTCCCTGTCAAGACCCGCCTTCTCCTGAATGCACACAAATATCGATCCTGAAGACGTTGGCGGTCGGAATTTCCTAGGGTGCATACAACAAGAAGGAGAAGGCCGAAATTTCTGGATCACTGCTTAAGTGCTAACTATCTCAGGCCAACTCCTCAGGGGACATCTGGTGTGCAGCAAATTTAAAACCGTAAAAGCATGCGAAAGTGGCGCATGGAAAAAAAGCACGAAGATCCTTAATTTGTTCCACCAGAACCTGGCTTGCGGATATCGGCGAAGAAACTCGCTTGACCACGCAGTTTTCTAGGAATGTAGTTATTTTCAGCTGACATTTTAGAGTAGGGAAGACTGAGGAATCATGGGCGTCCTAGGCCTAGACTCCGCACCACCAACAGTAGCATTGACGTTGTGACTATCCTGAGTGCTAAAGATGCCCTTCAAGTTCAAATTTAGGTTCATTTGGAAGTATTCCGGTGATAGGCTAACAAGTCTTTGCGGAAAATGCCCTGTTAGGACTGATTAGATAGCGCTCCTGATCCGTGGGCTAGAACTCTGGTACCATCTCGCCAGTTTAGTGGAGAAACTTATAGCCCTCCCAAAACAGCTTTCTGGTATTTTCCACCACCACGCAAAAAAACCACTCAGGCAAAATTTATGAGTAATGAAAATCAGAAAATTGGAAGGAAGTCTGCAGACAACGCTTAGGGGGCTGCAAGGGTTGGGTCCTGGGGTGTTAAACGAGCGAGCAAACATCTTCATATGCAGGTCCTCGTAGCGCCTCCAAGCCACGTCACACACTGCTTAACACCGACTTCCATGCTTGGCTATAACTTCAACGGTGTAGCTGTCGAGGCGATAGTCTCTTGCGTTAATTGAGGTCTGTTTCCACAAACCTTCTCTAGGTTGGCTAGGATGCGTAGCGATATGTTGACTCGTATGACTGCTGTGCACTCAGAGGCAATCTGAGTGCTAGATAAGGTTGAAAAAGTCGTTCTTCTGTGGTGGCGGCGTCTTTAACCTCTGTCAGTGCTGTCCGCAGAGAGGCCCTCGGCTTGTATGCAGTTCTGAGTATTGCAATGCATCTTCAGAGGTTAGTCTCATACAAGACTGGCTCGGTCCCGGTTGTCCTCCCAGAGCCCTTTCGGACCTATGAATCATCAGGCCGTTGCCGAAGTATGTGTGCCTATTAGCTACTTGAGCATCTCCTCCGCGCGGGCACGACGTGGCCTCTAAACTCCATAGATCGGTTTCACCGACTTCAGTGTCACTATTTTTCTCTAGTCTAAAAGCTGTATGGGGAGCTTTATTAAGGTCAATTACATCAGGTAACATAAACTATGATTTTTACAAACTCGCCGACTTTTAGTCATCGCAAAAAACCTTGTACGAGCTTTTCTCGCCAGTGGCACGCCACCATTCCGCACTATGGAAAATAAGGATTCGAAAATACATATCTGGAAGATTTAAAGTCGCATATACCCTGTCACTTCTGCTTTTTGGGCGTTTTTTTTTTCAAGTAGCCGTCCTGTCTGGACGAGCATTTCAATTCGGGTACCATGCTAAACATCATAACCGCAGTTCCCATAGGCTGAAATTTTGTGGCCCGTGGATGACATTCAGTTGATTGAATAGGTGACATTCTGTCAACTGTTCGGCACAGTTTGCGTGCACTCTGGGCGCCCTGTTCTCAACTTTCAGTGTATTTCCACATGGTGACGGTTTTTCTGATTGTTGGCGAAGAAAATGTCATAATATCAGGGTATTTTGGATGCATGGCGTAGTCAGACTTCGTAGCCATGATAAGCTGCTAGCGTTCGTTTGAAAAAATAGCTGTCTCGTGTCGTATTGGGTAGAGGCTTGTCTTACTAACTGAGTTCTTGGGTCCAGCCTTCGCCTTATCCATCTTGCCTGACAGTGTCTATTAACTGGTGTCCAAATAATCGAAAAACCCTAGTACTATGAATCTAGATAGAAATTTGGTCATGAGGTGCTGAGAATAGACTTTCGTGACTTGTGTCACATACTGCTCGGTATTTTGCATACTTAGTAAGCCATCCAAGGTGTACTAGAAGCGTAAATCTGGAGGTAGAGAGCTGATAATTTTTATTTACTTGCTCACCTAGAAGATTATATATGATAAGGTGGAACTGACAAAGACATGGGAGACCGGAATGGTCATTTATGACTTATTAGCCGTCATCAGTCATAGCTAATATTCCCGATCGAAACCGGCAATACAACAAGGTCGTGGCGCAGTGGGTAAAGCGTTAGACTTGTGCCCACTGGCTGCGCGCGGCACTATCGCGAGTTAAAGTCCCCTAAGTAAAAGAAAAGCAAACGAATGTCATCCACCGCATTCCGTGTGTAAATTGCTCTTGCGCTTGCGTAGACCATACGGGTCGACAACTTGGAACCCGACAGTTCGACCGTCGTAGTCCAACGATGTCCACCGTATGCTCCATGGGAAAGTGAAGCAGGGACGGTGACTTGCGCGTGAATTAGTTTTAAGTGATAGTAGCCTTGCGCTGCAGCTACCGCACTCTCTCCTCCTCCCCACCTGAACCCGGTGTCATGACAGAGTCAAGAAGACCGGAGGCGGGAGAGGACGCAGGTGGCTGGCGCGGCCGGAGCCGCCCCTGGGCGGGCCACCACACCTGGCTCGGATCCCACGGAGTGGGAGTGCCATAAAGGCCACATGAAGAAGGAGCCATTGCAGCCTGACTCTCAGTCCGCCAGTCAGCCACTCCACACAAAACGCACATTGGGCTGACCACGCGGTCCGAGTTATCCCGTCAGCTGGCAACCTTCCAAGCCACGGCTTTTAGCGCACCGTGATAGTTTCAAGCGCGTCAGATTGTTTATAGTGAGGAACATGCGCTGAGCTGTCGACCTCACTCTCTCCCCAACCCCCACCATCAGACACTGTCCGAGCCGGTCAGTTGCCTGATGTGGGAGTGGGCGCATTGGCTGACGGATCGGCGTACCCGTCTTCGCGCGCCACAGCACGACCTGGCCCCATAACGCACACACCAGGATTCACAAACTCAGGGGATATGGAGCAGCCATCGCCGTCTGACTCCCAGTCCACTAGTCAGTCTCTCGACACACACAGCACATACACTGAGCCGACGGCGTGGTCTGTTGGAAGCGTCAGATTGGCAGGCTTCCCAGCCACGGTTTCTAGGACACCGTGATATACTCTGGTAAATGGTGATTGTGAGGGTGTTGTCAATGCATTGGTGTAGGTAGTGTGCGCTGATATAGCTTAGCCTCCGGCGTTTTACCGGAGGTTGTCGTGGAGGCGCATGTGTCCTTATAGGCCCATGCGGTGTGTAAATGTGCGGGAGCAGTGAGGGCAGTGAAGGCGGGCGCGTTGACTGTATGTCGGAGCCCCAGGCACTGGTTCACCAGCCTCCGTGCGATGGATTCGTAGGTGACCGACCAGGCCGATGCGTGAGTTGAAGGTGCGGGCGCAGTGTGGGCAGGAGAAATCGGTCGAGGTTGGGAGGATGTCATTCATGGTAGTGGGGGTGGCAGGGGGGCTAAGAATGGCAGGAGCGGAGGGTGTGCGTGGTGTATCGGTGTTGTCGGCATTGTGGTGAATTCCGCTGTCATGGATGCGCATGAGACCGAATAGGCCCATTCGATGAGTGAATGCGCGAGGACAGTGAGGGCAGTGGAGGCGACGATCTCTGCTGTGGGATGGTGCTCCAGGCTCTGGCTCACCGGTCTCCGTACGATGTATTCGCAATTGACCGACCAGGCCGATGCGTGAGGTGAATGTGCGGTCGCATTGAGTACAACATAGGAGAGATTCCCCATCGCTGATGGTGGTGGTGGTAGTGAAGGCGGTGGGGGGTGTAGCAGGCGATGAGTAGATGGATGTGGTCTCTATGATGGTGGGAGTAATGGAATTGATTCCAGGAGTGAGGGTGGGAGAGTCAGAAGGAGGGTTGGCAGAATTTGACGTAGAAATTGGAATTGTCGGATTGTTGGTGCATTGCCTCCGAAGATGTCCAACCAGGCCGATTCGCGCGCGGAAGATGCGTTGACAGCGCGGGCATGTTGGCAGGGCCTGGGCATTGGCGGTGTTGGTCCGGGGCGCTGGTGACTTTCGTGCCGCTCTTTTGGCCTTGGCGGCGGCAATCCGGTTGGCCTCATAGATTGCTGAACCAGTCGTCACTGATCTTCTCCGTGCCGGTCTATCCTGGGCGAGGTCCTCCCAGGTCTCCGAGTTGATTTGCAGTTGCTTCAGCGATTTCTTCAAAGTGTCCTTGTAGCGTTGTTTTTGACCTCCCTGCCGACGAGAACCCGTAGTGACATCTCCGTAGAAAAGTCGTTTGGGTAGTCGCTCGTCGTCCATTCTTACCAGGTGGCCGCTCCATCGCAGTTGCACTTGCCTCAGCATGGCATGGATGCTGAGGATTCCGGTCCACTCCAGGACTTCCGTGTCCGGGATCCTGTCTTGCCATCTCAGCTTCAGTACTCTGCAGAGGCAGCTGAGATGAAAGTGATTCAACTTCCTGGCTTGGTTCGAGTAGACGGTCCAGGTTTCCGCTCCGTAAAGGAGTGTCGTCAAGACGACGGCCTTGTACATCTTCAGTTTGGTGTTCAGGTGAATACCGTGGCGATTCCACACGGAGGCCTGCAGCCGGCCGAAGGCCTGACTAGCTTTGGAGATCCGTTGGGCAACCTCGTTATCGATTCTCGTGTTGCGCGATATCGTGCTTCCTAGATAAGCGAAGGTTTTCACGTTTTTCAGTTGAGCACCGTTGACATTGATTCGAGGTGCATTGTATTCCGCGCTGGGTGGCGGCTGGTGCATGACAACCATTTTGGCTCTACTGATTGTTAATCCGAAATCGGCGCAGCCTTCGGCGAAGAGGTCCATGCTCCTTTGCATGTCCTCCTCCGTCACGGTGTTAAGGGCGCAGTCGTCCGCGAAGAGCAAGTCATGGACTGTAGTCGTAGACATGCGCGTTGGAGCCTGCATACGCCGACTGTTGAGAAGGTGCCCGTCAGTTCTGTAGGCGATGCGGATACCAGGCTGCTCATCATGATAGGCGTCCATCAGCATAGCCGAGAACATGAGACTGAAGATGGTGGGGGCCAGTACGCAGCCCTGCTTCACTCCGTTGGTCACTGCGAATGCTTCGGATACCGTCCCGTTGTCAGTGACGCGCGCCGTCATCCCGTCATGAAGCTGACGCACCATGTGCGTGAACTGCTCAGGACAACCAAATGTCTGCATGACTTTCCACAGTCCGTCACGATTCACCGTGTCAAAGGCTTTCGTTAGATCCACGAAGGTAGTGTATAGGTGAGTTCACATCTCCTGGCACTTCTCTTGTAGCTGGCGGGCGGCAAAGATAATATCGGTTGTTCCGCGGTGTCGGCGGAAGCCACATTGGCTTTCCGGGAGCAGGCCCTGCTCTAGATGACCGTTAAGACGATTAAGAAGGATACGGGTGAAGATCTTCTCAGTGATGTTGAGCAACGAGATGCCTCTGTGATTATCACAGAGTTGCCGGTTCCCCTTCCGTTTGTAGAGATGGACGATGGTCGCGTATTTGAAATCCTGAGGAACTTGTCCTTGGCGCCACATCTCCTGGAAGAGTGTTGTGAGTTCTGCCATCAGCCGGGGCCCACCGTGCTTGTATACTTCCGGTGCGATTGCGTCGGATCCCGGTGCTTTACCGCTGGAAATCTGCTGCACGGCCCGGATGGTTTCTGGTAGGGAAGGCGGCAGATCCAGGTCATTGTTCGTGTCCACTTGAGGGAGCCGGTCAATGGCAGCATCGGAGATGGCTGATGAGCAATTGAGGACATTTCTGTAGTGCTCGGCCCAGCGCTTCAGAATTTGCGATTTCTCTGTCAGCAGTGTTGTGCCGTCAGAGCTGAGCAGCGGTGCGGACCCCTTGATACACGGGCCGTAGATGGCCTTGATGGCTTTGAAAAAGTTTTTCATTTCATTGCGGTCCGCATACCCCCTGGGTTTCCCCAGCCTTCCAGAGCATCCAGGCATCCTGCATCTCCCGCAGCCGTTGTTGTACAAGGCGCCGTCATCTGAAGAAGGCTGCTTTGGTGGCATCAGTCCGAAGGTCCATGTAGGCTTTGTGTAGTCCATTCTTCTCCGCGAGTTAGTTGCTGATGTCGGCGTCATTGTCGTCAAACCAGTCCTGGTGTCGACGGCGTGCGCGTCCGAGAACATCGAGGGCGGTGGACTGGATGACATTTCGCAGTTGACACCGTCGTGTCTCCACGGTAGCGTTATCATCTGGAGCATGCAGGTCCTCCAGTTTCTCGGTTATTTGGTTGCTGAAAACAAAACAGTGAGCAGGCAAATTTAATAAAAGAGTATTTAACTTACATGGTGGCCTCTTACCTTGGGGCCTTCGTCGGCGTTGCAGTCGGAGCCTCATCTGGGAGATGATGAGGCGGTGATCTGTCCAACCATCGGCATCGCGGATCGCCTTGGTTACCAGCACGTCCTGTCGATCTCGCCTCCGGACGAGAACATAGTCCAGCAGATGCCAGCGCCGCGACCGAGGGTGCATCCACGTGGCCTTCTCCCGCGTCGGAAGGCGGAAGAAGGTGTTGGTCAGCAGGAGACGGTGTTCCGCACACGTGCGCAGAAGAAGGAGGCCGTTATCTTTACAGCTACCGAGACCGTGGGGACCCAGCACTCCCTGCCGGGCAGCGTGGTCCGTCCCGACGTGGGAATTGAAGTCACCAAGGACAATTAACTTGTCCTCTTTCGGCACAGTCGCCAGCAAGGCGTGCAGGTCCTCGTAGAATTTGTCCTTCGCCGCATCAGAGCTCGTCATTGGGGAAGCATAGGCACTGATGCTGGTGGCGAACTGGTCTCCCCGAAGAGGCAGGCGGAGGCTCATCAGGCGATCATTGATACCCTGCGGTAGACAGGGCAAACGTCCCACGATGTCTTTACGGATGGCAAAGGCAACACCAGCGTCGCGTCGCTCTGCCTTAGGCCGGCCGCTCCAGAAGAAAGTGTAGCCGGCACCCACCTCCTCCAGCTGACCCTGCTCAGAGAATCGGGTCTCGTTGAGAGCAGCAATGTAGCGCGCCATTTCCCGAGCGACTAGCGCCGACCTCGTTCCGGCCGGTTGCTCCTAGGATTGTCTAAAAGGGAACGAACATTCCAGGCTGCTAGTGTGAGTGGACTCACCCGAGCAGTCTGGAGAGCATGGCGAGGGGGATGGGGACGGGGGGTATTGTTGTTTATTTGAGTTTTACGACCGCGTAGTTTGCGATCTGCGAGCCGCGGCCGGCTGCAGAAGACGTGAGACCCAGCATTTTTAGGGCACATTTTCTAGCCCCTTCCTCCGCGAGGAGGCAAGCAGTGCTGTCCCTAAATAGGGCTGCTCGGACATCCCAGACGGCTGCCGAACTCCACTATGGGTCACGGATTTGTTTTAGTGGGAGAACGACCCGAGTTAGTCTGGGCCGCCTACGGGGTTGCTGTCGCCCCCACCGTAGGACTTTTTGAGAGGGAGGAGGTGGGCAGTTCGGGAGTCAGACATACCGGGTGTGGAGGCACACACAACACCGGAGACCCTCACCTGGTTTAGCCCGCCGGTCATGACGGTTGCCCGGGGTGTGGCCGCTGGGAAGAACCCAACTTCGGGGAGCCACAGGTGAGAGTTGGGTACCAGTTAGAGGCGGCCACAGGAGCATTCACCACCTGTACGAGACAAATGGAGCGACCAAATGCAAGCTGTGTGGTGCTGCCCCTAACTAGTACCCCTACACCCCAACTTGGGACCCACATAAACGAGCATAAACTGACCATCCGCCGACGTGATCCCTTGTCCCTCGGGCTTGTGCACGCCGTGGACTGTGATCACTGCTTCAATTGGATGTTCTCAAGCCGACGGAAGCTTTTGGAAATGTTGCAGAGTGTTTTACTGTGCGAATTCTGCTCCTACTGATATCACAGATGGGTCTTTTATGAACTACTGATGGAAAGCTTCGTCAACCGGTACTGGCAATCATCTGAATATTGAGAAACGTTTTACTTATCTCATATGACCTGGCAGGATTTTTTTGTAACGTTATAACTACATAGCACCTGACGCAAACCAGTTTCGACGTCTATCGGACCTGATTGCAGCCTTGAGCGTGGTCTTTTGTTTTGTTCGAAGACTCCACTGGAGACTCCACGGGCTATCACATATTGCCGGGAACTAAGTGCTGTGGAAAGGTTTTCATACATTTTTTACATCCCTCCTCTCCCTTTGACCAATTCCTTCCACATGGTCTGCATATAGCTTTTTCGTTCTCTTTCAACCGGTCAAACACAGGAATATGGAATATGGACCCTCGGTAACACGGGCGGCCTTGCGCCAAATTCCAGAGCCTCCTAAATCTAACATAAACACGAACACTAATTCTAACCACTCCTAGCATTGAACGCAATTCCATCTGTGTGTTATCAGCAGGGAGGTCCATATCCCCGTGTCTAACCTTTAGACCTAGTGAACCGATTCAGTGAAACATTTCCTACTCGGATTGTTTGGTGAGAGATTTTAAAATACGGCCATCACTTTTGGGTTTCTGTGTTCGGTGCACTTGTTTCGGCATTCCTAACTGGTTTAGCCGAATAATTATAATAAGTTCACCCCACCACAAATAATCGTTCTCTATCAAAATCAGTCGGCGACAGACGTTGAACCACTTGGTGTGTCAGTCCAGAACTCGACTGCAAACGCCGCAACCGTAGTCAATCTCTTTGCCTTGAAAGAATTTATTTGCAATCCTACTTCTGCATACGAATCTGTCTGAGACAGCGCCTTACCAATGATCGAACAAGCTGAAACAGTGAGGAAGAACGATTACGGTTTTTAAGTCGTGGCTCATTTAACGGGACCCCACCGCATCTTTTAGTTGGTAAAGGTGGCGACCCTATTGGTCACGAGCTGCTGCGGTCCCTAGTCTACTAACAAGCGTAATTTCCCCTCCCCCCCTCTTTATTCAGCGGCCTCCGCTTCCAGTGCCAAATTGACGTCGGTACTCAACCGCCCGGCGATGGCCTCTTCTTACCCCCCGGTTTTGGAAATGCTGGTGTCAGGTCGTGCTGTGGCGCGCGCAGACTAGTTCACCAGCCCTGTCAGCCACTGCACCCACCCACATCGGACAGCTGACCGGCTCGGACGGTGGCCTGATTGTGGGGGTAGGGGAGGGAATGAGGTCGATAAACAATCCGACGCGCTTGAAACTATCATGGTGCACTAAAATCCGTTGCTTGGGGTATGTTGGTGCGGAGTTGCTGACTGGTAGACTGAGAGTCAGCCTGCAATGCCTCCTTAATGTGGCCTTTATGGCACTTCCACGCAGTCGGGATCCAAATCACACCTTCCTTTTTTGGTGTTTTCTTGTTTGTGGTGAACCACATGCGTGAGCCTGCGCCCTCCGTTCTTCTTGACTCTGTCTTCGCACCTGGTGGGGGAGTGGAACAGAGAGTGAGGCGCATGCCGTACAATCTAGCGTTAGTCACCATCCCTGTATCACCCTGTTGTGGAGCATACAGTGGATATCGTCGGACTACGCCGGTCAAACTGCCACTCAACGTCCCGTGATGAAATGGCGGCAATCAATGCGGGCGAGACAGAAATCATCGCACCATCGTTGCCCATCGGTGAAGCTATTCATTACGATAGATATGGTGTTGCATGACAATTGCACCCCATAGGCGTCAGTCCTGCTCATCGGTAGTTGTCTCTGATGATGGGTTCGAGTGAGAATTCGGAAAATCAGGCCAATGCACTTTTTTGTTCCAGCAATCGTGTCTCCTTCTCGTATTTGTAGTTTTGCAGAAGGGCTCGCCAGTACATCGGTTTCAACGAATTCAAGACCCGTAGTGCACCGCTCACGATGTGCTGTAACACGACGAATCTGTCAGCGTGTGTTGAATTGTCACGTATTAATCACGAGAACTCCACCCTGGAGGACGCCGAAGGTGGCATGAAATGAGTCACAAGGGTTTGGCTTTTTGTTTTTGGATAGCAACCTGATTGACCACGGTCGATCTTGTCCTCGGTTAACTGTTGTTAGTGTTGGTTGGTTCTATAAGGAAAGCAATGCTCGTCAACACGTCCCCTCAAGTTCAGTCTGACGCTGCGGTATAAGCGAAGCGATTTTTGAGCGGCACGGTACTTACTTCCCAGAAATCCGTATGTGAGCCTGCTTATTTCCTAGCTCCACTATTCACCATTAGTGGACTCGCTGGGTAATCCATAATTAAGTTGACCGGCAGACCCTCCTCCCCAAGGTTCCTGTTCCGCTCCGCCTCGGTGTGACCAAGAGGGTCAAAGTACACCGTGATGCGATGAGAAGCGAGCTTACTCTTTGGGGGATGTAAGCCGTCACGAGATCGGAAGTTCAGATATGAGTGAATGCGATCGTCACATGCAGTACGTCATGGAGCATATGCACCTCAACGACCATAGGATTTGCAGGGAGATTAACTTGCTCAAGGTGACTGGGTGCTGCAAGGACAGGTCGTAGGCACCAAATGCATGTAAAGCTCTTCGGAATGTTGACACAACAATTTCCTCGTCGTTTGTACTACATCCAAACCCTTCTCTCGCACTGACGTTTCAAAAAGTGCTGTCTGAAATTATAATGTACAGTGCCAAAAAAAATGGTTTGCAAACTACCTTCACGCTTTTTTCGACTTAAAAGTAAAAAAAAACAAATTTTTCCACTTTGGGATATCTTGACTGGCTTCCAGTTGTGAAATCAAGAGCGTACTACTTCGAGTTGACTCATCAGAGCCTGGCCTGATTTTTTACCTACCAGAAGCTACTACAGCATTGACACACTACTCTGCCAAGACCGCTAATCAAGCATATTGCCGTAGTTAAACAAACGACAACCTAACGCGGCTGTGACACGATTCACGAGGTCAGCCCCGATTTATTCGTATATCGCCGGTTAGATTCGATGCGGCGATCAGCCTCTCACAACAGACAACATATGCATTGCTTGCGTTTGAATCGACCAATGGTGGCCTTGCAACGACAATCCCCCCTTCACTTCTGGAAAATGAGGACAAAGTCCGCTAGAAATAACTGCAGGACCATTAGGCTAAAGTGGCAATTCAGGGAGGAGACGTCGAACGCCGATGACGCTCGAGAAATTGCAGTTTTAGCGAATTGGGTGATAGGTTCCCTGCACTGAGTGACTCCGCTCCTCAAGTAATTGACACCTTTAGTACGGGCAACTCGGTCGAGCTCTGTCTCTCTCTCTCTCTCTCTTTACAGCGGAGCTTTATTTCTTTCCAGCCTATACGGTGTCGTGTCAGTTTTCTTCTCAGGATGAAGTCATAGATAAAATGCAGAAACTGCGCAACAGTGAGGTGTCCTGAAAGGATGACAGTGGGGCTGAAGTTTTCTAGTCTTGTACTGTCACTCTAACTCCAGACTTTTGAGCCCGTTCGGGATGACGTGCTCGGCAATCTTGATGTCCGTCTCTAACCGCATAATATTCACAAACTGCGGTTATTCCGCAGTATTAACTTTCGTACCGAGCCTGAAAAGGTTTGTTCCGAAGGATATACTCCAAGTTCGCGCATTAATTTCCTGCAAAATTAAACAAGCCGGGATGGAAATTGGAGTTAATGTACTAAAAAATATAAGGGACGCTGGGGGACCCCACTCTTGATCTGCTTTTAGCTATTACATGTGTTTCTCAGTATGATAAGTAGATTGACTTTGCATCCAAAAGAAAACAAGGGAGACTGGAATGGCCATTTCTGCCAGTCAGCCAGTCATACCCCACCCCAGGTGGTACACCACCCGACGATAGAACCCGTGATCCGTTGATCAGAAGTCCAACGCTCTAACAATTGAGCCATGGGCTCGTCCTCTTGCCGGTTTAGATAGGGGATATTGACTGCATTCGTTGATGAACGCTCACCGATCGCTAACGGAACTCACTCGTTCTGCTCTGCCCGTTCAGCAGACTACGGTCGAACTCGATTTCGACAAACAGGCCAAACTTATTTCATTTGCTTGGGTTACGAGCGCAAATATTTGGCCATGCTGATACATGTGGAAGCGTCACAGTAGTCTCTGAGGCTCCGTCATGAAGATACTAGATTTATGAGGTTCCGACTTACAAGGCCGATATTCATAACCTCTGCTTGATTTAGGACTGACTGACGACGGAAAACATACAGTAACTGACTATTTGAGTCTCACGTTTTCCTTGTTAGTGATATTTCTGTGCTATAGTTTCCTCCCCTTGCTGAAACCAACCAGACTCCCACAATAGCAGGTTTACTTAGAACTGCCAGCGCTCGCAACGAAACAATTTTGGCTTTTAAGCTCTCCTGGCCGATCACATCCGAACGTTATCAACGTGGTGTCCATGCACCTTTTTCTTCCGAACGGACTCGCTCCTCCTCTGTGACTTCTTAGTCATCTGGGTCCTGAGCAGATTGTGTACCTTTTCCACCGGCGAAGAACTGATACTGCGCCAATACTATTTCTCTTTCCCATTACTAATTTCACTCAACATCCTTCGGCCAGTGGTAGTGGGCGCTCACTGATGGCGTTACAGAAACACACTCGTCCCTTTGTGACTTGGGCTCACTCTTGAGCCCCGACAGCAGCAGAACAGCGGCTTCTACATTTAAGGCGGGGTAGCATCATCCACAAAGACAAGGGTGGCTAGAATGACCACTTCTGGCTTATTAGCCGTCATCAGCCAGCCATACAAAACCCGTGATGTTGCAACACGTAAGGCTCGAACGAGCGTCCTGTTAGAATTCCAAGGCTCTAACCACTGCGCGGGTCGAGGGCGAGCCCCAAAGCATAACGTCCAACATTGTTAATATTCTCGATCGCAACTGACAGGACGAGTCCGTGGCTCAATGGTTAAAGCGTCAGACTTATAAATAAGTATTGGCGGGTTCGAGCCTCGGGTGGTGAGGCAGATGGGACTGGGAATGGTTGGCTGATGATGGCAAATGAACCAAAAGTTGCCATTTCAGTCTCTCACGTCTTTTTTGTTATGCTATTCTGCCTATCATAGGGTCAATTAACCATGCCGTTAACGTGTTTCTCCAGCAGTTGCAGCTGAAATTACCTTTGTGCTAAGATATTCAGGCGCGTGTTTTAATAACACACTGTCGATCAAAGGCATTTGCACAAATTTTGGTTTTGCTTAGCTCCCGCCTTACTCCTACGTTTTTTCCTCGTACTCCTTAGCATCCGAACGGAGCCGATCTGTCGCGGGGTGAAAACCAAGGTATGACGGTCAGCAAACCCTCCGACCAATTGCATGCTGAATGGCTCTCTATCAGCCGAATTCATGCATATTCAAAGTTTGCTTCTGCCGTCTACGGTCGATTGCTTTACATGTTCGAACACCGTTTGGCTCTGCCAGCCCTCTGTGTTCTCTGCAAGGAAATTTCATGTAAGACCTGCTGGTAAGTCTTCTGCTCTCCATATCACGATACTCATTGAACATCTCCCTCTCTCTCTCTCTCTCTCTCTCTCTCTCTCTCTCTCTCTCTCTCTCTCTCTCTCTCTCTCTCTCTCTCTCTCTCTCTCTCTCTCTCTCTCTCTCTCTCTCTCTCTCTCTCTCTCTCTCTCTCTCTTTCTCTCTGTATCTATCTATCTATCTCGTCAACGGCTCATAGTGCACTGGTTTTTAAGTGCTTGTCTTCTCCTGTCTGGTCTTGCTACATTCGTTCCCCTCGCGGTTACACTAAAGCGTTTGACTAGTGAAGAACTGGGGGGCAAAATGCATACATTTGTAAAATAAACCTTCCACACTTTGAGGTGACATACTAACCGTTCGCAGTATTATGCCTCTCACACACGTGTGTTCGGCCGTGCATACCAAACGCATTAAATGTTGGCTGAACTCTTCAAGCATTTCCAGTAATAGGAACGAGTACTAAGGCTTACCTTTTTAGCGAGGGGCGTCTTCTAAACGGGGACCAGTAGACCTTCTGTCAGTTCATCTGCCCCAAGCCGATATCATCAGTACTGTCCCGAAGAGAGCTCAGTGGTGGCTTGCGATTCATCTAGCTCACACCACTCATCTAACGCCTACCCTGTTCTGATGGCAAGACGGAAGATGCCCGAAGGCGCGATTATCGCCTAAGTTAAAAAATCCCATTTTTACATGCCACACACATGGCCCAATCTCCAATTTTACACATGCCAGTTTTCTGTTTTGAGTACTTACAGCTAAAAAAGGTTAAAAGTATGAGAGAGGCTTCATTACGGAGGTGCCTTCGTAGTTGAATCCTTATAGAGTCGCGTTATTTCGCCCATTGAAAACCTTTCAAGCTAAGACTTTTTTTAGGTTTTAATGCCGGTTTCAAGGTGATTTTGGTTGTTTATGCTGACGAAAGTAAGTGTTTAGGGCGTTCATACCTTTTTATATAGTTTGAAGTTTTTTATGCTGAGGAGTGTACTGAATTTCCATTAGGAAGGACGCGTCGGTAATCGACCTCACTCGCCCCTCTCCCATGTGCCCACTGGCGATGTGATTGGACACGGTGGCTAACGTGGTGTAATCCCTTTGTCTACCTTTACGTCACACGTGCGTACTTTCTACGAGTAACTGCAAACCACAATCCCGCAAAAGGCAAAATTGGCTATTTTTAAAACTAAATTAGTGGAGTGCTTTTGCAAGCGAAGCCACAACTGTGGCAATTTTTTCTGAGTTAATAGAAAAAGTTAAGTCCATCAGTCCCTTATGTCATAAGCAACAATTTTTAATCAACAAACACAGATTAGAGAAAAGCAAATAGCACCGAACTGACAACTTTTCCTGAACGACACTGGTCAGCGTTTCAACGCACCGCATGCAACCATCTTTGGAGACAGATCCCAGCCACGTCATCTAGGGTCTGCAGCAGCCTCGGCGCAAACGACAGCCAACACTACAGCTAGCAGCGGTGCGTTAGCAGCAGCAGCAGCTAGCAGCAGCAGCAGCAGCAGCAGCAGCAGCAGCAGCAGCAGCAGTAGCAGCAGCAGCAGCAGTAGCAGCAGCAGTCAGCAGCAGCAGAAGCAGCAGCAGCAGCAGCAGCAGCAGCAGCAGCAGCAGTAGAGCAGTAGCAGTAGCAGCAGCAGCAGCAGCAGTAGCAGTAGCAGCAGTAGCAGTAGTAGCTAGTAGCAGTAGTAGCAGTAGCAGTAGCAGTAGTAGCAGTAGTAGTAGTAGTAGTAGTAGTAGTAGTAGTGTAGTAGTAGTAGTAGTATAGAAGCATAATATATGAGACCTGTTCTTTTATATAAACACTTCCTCAAAGATGTAACGGCAAGAACGTAATATGAGATCCAAGTCAGGGAACAAAAGAATAGGTCAGCAAAGTACTATGGTACCGGTGATAATATAATTCTTATGGATGGGGCTAAATGAAGAAAAAAGAGAGCGCTTATCCAATCCCCAACCCTATCCACTGTTTACGCTAGGTTAGAATTCTGTTGCTGGGTTAGTAGGGTCACACAGTAGCTTGTTACTCCGACAAGTGTGCGGACTGCGTGATCCGGTGGCTTTGACTCACGCCGACCGCTTTTGCACGATCCATTCCTAGGTGACCTGACATTCTTTTTATTCGGACCCTTAACGGGAGCAAGAATGAGACCCGCTCTGCGCGATCTTTCCTTATCAGAGTAAAACGGATGCATTTGAAACTACCGCGTCGTTCTAATAGTTCCTGCTTGAAATGTTGTCATTGACCTCTACTTCGGCCCTCTTACCGCCAACGATACATTGTGTGACCCTACTAACCCGGCAACGGCTGCTAGCCCCACGAGCACAATGTATGGGAGTTAGAGTTAACTTGACATGTAGTACGGTCGCGTATTGCACGCCGACCTATCCTTCGTTCGCTGCATTGGGTTGCTTATTACTTTCTTTCCGCTGTTAACGACCAGCCGGTGTCTTCCACATTCTCCTACAGATGCTGTCTGAGTGAGTAACTGCTGAGATTCCTAGAGTTAAGTGGCAGCTCCCAACGGTTTTGCATTTTTCTGTCGGAGCAACCCAGAAGGTTGCAAAACAGCATACTTGCTCTACTTTAGTTTCTTTCACTGCCAGCCGTTTTGTTCACCCACAGTTTGCTATCGTGCACGCGTGCGCTTGGAGCCCTTTGTGCCTGCTCTCGTTTTCTGTTTCCATCAACGTCGCTTTTTAGTCGCTACCTGTCCCCTTTCACCCCTTTGAGAACATTCGCCCCCACCCAGAAATCCGAGAGAACAACGTACCCGTCGAACTGATTTGATTCATTATAATTATTGATCTCCGTGTTTTTATAAACGGTGTTGGTGACGACTGTCGCGGCGGTGTAGATAGTATTCTCAGTCGCAGTACTCATAAACCCTGTTCTGGTAATACGGTTAAGTACTGCAGTAACCCGAACCGTGTGTTCCCACCACCACCACTCCCGCGTAAATACAGTTGCATCAGTTGTGTCAGCCTGCCCCTATCTTCACCTACGTTAGTGCTTGCACGGTTGTCCCACAACTTTATCTAGTTTCTGGTTTCCCTGGCGAAGGAAACAGTTCGGTGGAGTGCGCCCATTGCTGTTGGCGCACGGAGGGTCCTGGCTAAAACCTGTTTAGAATTATGTTTAGTAGCAAGTGAAAGCTATTTACGCGTAGAAACCACCTCAGAAACTCAATACTCCCTTAGAATAATTGGTTTTGGCGAGATTTTAATAATTCATTGGTCCTAATAGTGTGTATGTCCGAATCTCCTCGAAGCCGCCGAGGTTTTCACGACTGGGTGAAATAAATTATTCATATCTGCCAAACCCGCTCTGTTAATTAAGCACGCCAGTTTGATGGTTTAAGAAATCCTGCTTGGACAGTCAGCTTACTATAACAGAATTGGTGGATTCCATACGTTGCAGTAGGCTGGGCGGATAACTCGATACAAGTGTGATTAAACTCATTGCTGCTCCTAGTGGAGGCCTCATAGCTCAGGTGGTTAGATTATTGGCGGTACCAGCATTCCCCTTGCTTTTCGTGGGTTCGAATCCACCGAGAACGCTGTTTTTCACCATTGAGTTAAATGAACTGCTGAACTAGTTATTTTGAGATTAGTTTCTTTGCTTCGGTGCACTCCTGCAGCTTGCTGCCCTTATTCAATGCTTGCCCTGTCAGCAGTTCTCTCCACTACCACACACACCGCGCGTGCGCTTGAAGCGTATTTGTTCTTGCTCCCCTTCACGGCTCCATCGCTGTGGCTTCATTAATCACTGCCCTCTCCCTCCACCCCCGTTTGATGGTTTTGTTTTCCGCTCTAGCCGTTGTTGCCGCTGTTATCACCCCACCGATCACCACAACGCCGCTGATCGGGAAACTGACCCCATTCTCCAGCCTTCCGACGATCTCCACTCCGGGTGTTGCATCTGCGAGCACGACACCTGTAACTATGCCATCTTTCAGCAGGGTCACTGGCGTGCCCGTGTCAGACCTCATATACTACTCATTTACAAATATGGTGAGCGGTTTCGCCGACTGTCTCCACATGCTTTTTGCCGTTGGTTATCACACACACGAACACTGTACTGATTGCCAACACACGACGGGTCCCGTCTGTCTACTCCTAGAAAAATCGAAGAAGCTTACAATAAATAACCTCGGTTCCCCTAATAATTTATGCACGAATCCATCCCGATCTACTGCCTCAGTCGATGTACACAGGAAAAATGTGAGTTCGTAGGAGGCCGTTTGGCAGGGTGACTGGTTTGTCACATGGAGAATTTTTGTATGCATGACATTCCAGATTCGCTGTCGAGTCCATCATCTGAGACAGCCAAAGGTAGAGCTAGGGGGTGCACAGAAGGTGGTTGCTACGAAAACGCCCACCTGTCAATTTTATCAACTTCCGCACTCTCCTTAGATGGTCGCGATTATGTCCCGATGGTCTGCCTATCAGGATATTATCACCGTCGTTAATGACTATGATATTTCCTCTATAAGTTTCGCCCCAGTCGGTCGCCGGAGGCAGTGTTTGAGCAATACGTAACTGAACGAAGGCATACTGATAG
>WEDG01006470.1:0-30211 GCA_017591395.1 Schistocephalus solidus
AGAGTTTCGCAAAATAGGAGCTGAGACATCACCAATAGACTGGGATTTTCTCTTCTCCGGGACCGTCACTGAGGACTGTAATTTATTGAAGGAGTGGATTTGAATCTAATAAAATGCCACTGTCCGTCATCAAAACTTAGAATATCTAACTTATGAACCTATTTATATCTGCTGCCACCAATAAAAGGATTAACAACAAGTAAGAAACGAACAATGTTTTTGCTTATCGCATAATAAAAATTAATGCATCTATGCACCATAATCATAAATATTTAACGTGTTCCTTTCTTAGCACAGCCATCAGTTGACCTTTCTAGACACTAAACATTATTTCAGCAACATACCGTCGCGCCCTTTCCTAACATCCGGGTTTGGAGCGGTAAGTTCCTCGAAAACCATAACTTTTACCCTCTGGGCGTGACCGTAGCCATTCGGCGTTTTCGTCAATCTTACAGTCCAGGACCAGATGGCGTCCCGGTTTGCGTTCTAAAGGTGGATGCAAACGATATATTTCCGTCCCTACTGCATAAGATATTTATTCTTGCTCTTGAAAGTGAAACTTTCCCTACTTTATGGAAGGAATAGCACATACTGCCTATTCCGAAACACGGCCGACCTACGTCATTTGACGACTTTAGACCAATAAATGCACAACCAGCAGTCTCGAAGATCTTCGAGTCCTTGATCAAAGAAAAGATGATGTGTCACCTAAGAGAAAATAACCTACTTAATGCGGCTTAGCATAGTTTTCTCGAAAAAATGTCTTGTGACACTTGCCAGCTCTCTTTCTTTGATCATATGCTACAATCTAGAGACAGCGGTTTTGCAATTTACACCGTTTACTTCGATTTCACTAAGGCTTTTGGATCGTGTTGACCATGATCTCCTACTGCTGAAACTTGCCTCCTTCGGCATAGGTAACAAGCTTCTGAACTTAATATTTTTCCTATTTGAATGCCGCGCACAACGGGTTAAAATTTCTGACGTTATCTCCAAACCCACGCATGTGAGGAGCGGAGTTATTCAGGGCAGCGTGCTCGGCCTGCTTCTATTTTGCCTCTTTGTCAACGATGTTACTGATTGCTTTCAGTATGGTAAGCCCTTTCTGTACGCTGACGATTTAAAAATTGCCTATCGATATTAACCAGTTGATCGCAACATCGTGCTTGAGCTCTTAAAAACGGATCTTCAGGCCTTTGCTCAGTGGTTTCGCACATGGCGCCTCTCATTTTTATGGTAAAAGTGCTCCTTGATGGTTATTGGCGACAACCATCAGCCCCACCTAAGCAAAGACGGTCACGATCTAAACGTGCCCCGACTTATAAAGGATCTGGGCATATCATACTTTAGTAGTCTTAATCTGTCAGAGCACTGCGCCCTGATTGTCTCGAAAGCACACCAAACAACTGGGTTTATTCTCAGAAATTTTAAAACCGTCAAAATTAGAATCAGACTCTATAAAATGTATGTCAGGCCTAGTCTGGAATATTGCTCGTTTCTATTTAGTCTTCTGCACGCTAGTGAATGAAAGAAGATAGAATCAGTCAAGCGCTTCCTTCCAAAAAGAGTTTTCTATTTAGATCACCGAAACCTGTCTTATCACCAACGCTGTGATCTTAAAAGCCTTGACCCGCTGTGGCTTCGCAGATTACAGAAGAGACTATTTTTACTGTTTAAACTACTAAACAGTCGTACATTTAACCCCCTTATATCTCTGAGGCACCTCGACCACTCTCGGCGCACCAGTCATCGAGATGTATTTTTATTTCTTCCTTTGGCACGCACAGTTAGATACCGAGAGTTGTTTTTCGGTAAACGCTATAGCAATCTGGAATAAGCTACCTAGAAGTATCAAAATTCAGCAAAGCTATCCCTTGTTTACGCGAACTGTCACTAGTTTTCTACATTCAGGACACCTTCCAAAACTTTTGGGTGCTGACTCTGTTGAAGCTCTATTCGGTTCTGATGGCGTTCATGGACTCTGAATCCTGTGCCAGTCTTCATGCTGAGGGCAATATTACTGGCTCTGCAGACCTCATTCGGCTTATTTCTCAGTCGACAGCGAACAGTCGCTCGCCGACATACCTGCTGGTGCAGAAAATCGGATCCGTAACACTGAATTGAGAGGTTCTTCACCAGGGCATCTTTGTTAACGCGTCCCTGTCCAGAACTTTAATTACTCAATAAGCTGCAGTTTTTTCTCCTGAAAACACCTGAAACAACGATCAGGAGTGTTTTTCACTGTCAGCTTGACCCTCTACTGTATATTTTTTTGACCTTGCCTGTAAACTGGCAATAAATATATAAAATAAAAATATATTGACATATTTGAACAAACTTCCAATAATATTAAATTCTCCTTTTCCTTTCTTATTAAAACCATAAGTTGAACTTTCTGACATTTAACTTTTTTACAGAAAAAAGGATAAAGTTTCTCAATAGTGATAATATCTCAGATTACGAGCGCCAGGAACCGACGCTTCCATTGGTTAGCATGCCCGAGTATTCATGTTGATTCTCTTATCTTATTGGAGTGGGCCTCTTTTAACCGCTAATGCAATTTGCCCCTCAAAAAGTCGATAAGTTCATATTTTCTCTACCTATCAAATCGTCGAGGCTGTAAGGCCATAAAATCTGTACTGATAATTCTATTGGCCAAATATTGCTCTATGCGATCTACGATGCATGCTTAACGCATACCCATTGTTGTTTTCTATGTAAACCTATCAACTCATCAGGAAAACACGAAATTAATACACAGAAGAATTGAGGCTCATCATTTGGACTGGAGACCGCTCCTTGACGCATCCTCCAGCCATCACCGCTCCTTCTCCTTCGGGCCTGCCAAAGATCTTCCTAGGACAGCTGATCCCCACCAAACGATCCCTCAGGACACAATCTTAATAGAATTTTAATTTTTTGTACCAAATTATCCCAAACTCTTCCCCTCAACAACAGTCTGAGAACTTAAGTTCATTGACACATTTTCGTGAGATTTTGTTTCATACGCCTAAGTGATCAAGAACAAATCGCTTCGACGTTTCATTATCTCATTCTGAAATGATATTACCGTATTACCCTTCTCTACCACCTGACCATTTTTTGCTAAGCAGTTTTTTTCTCCTACCGTCTTCTATTTAAAAATGAAGGCTTATTGAACTCTGCCTCCATTTTTATGGTAGGAGTTTTTTTCACTACCTATTTTTCTAGTTCACCATTAATTTTAAAACATCGCTTACTATTGACATAGCAGGACAAGTTATGTATTCGTACATTTTATATGCACATATTGTCATAATTTTATTTCGTTACTAATGTTTGCTTACACAGTGCCTTGCCAGTGCTAACCAAATATAAATACTAAATTCTTATTTGGGCGTCCTTAATTTGGGATTCATCGCATATCTTATACGGGTGTTTTACATTTTCGTGGCAGTAGGTGTGATTAAAAATAACCCACGACATAAAAACAAGGCTGGTCTAGGCAATGAAGAGGGTTTCAACCTCTGGACGCCGTCCATCTTAGCTGAATTGTACGATGAATACGGCCTCTGGAAAGATCAGATGAAAGCGAACAAAAAGGCCGTAAACGTAGGTGCCCGCGCAGCCGCCATCCTGGGTTGGTTGGACGAGGAGGTTAACATCATGGCCAGGGCCGCTAACTTTATAGCCAAACTCACCCCCGCTACCAATCTCGAGTGTCTGCGGCGACGGTTCAGACAATCATCAATGCCCTGGTTTGCCCGTGCCGCCCTCAAAGATCAACACCAACCTGGTGACCTTGAAGAGAAAGACCCAGTGATCTTGAAGACCCTATAAGAACCACCAATTATTTGTTCTCTAACTCGGACAATTTGATCTTCGTCTCCACTTCACTAGGACTGTTTCGGACAAGACTGTTTCAACTGCACGTACTTTCTTACTTCCTGCTCATCTGGAATTTTTTCTCGTGCCGAAATTCGTCATAAAACGGCATGAAATTGGAATTTGTTTATCATCTTATTCAATTTGACTACGCAGCCTCTGCACCAATAGAACCTGATAACCACTTAAGGAACCAAATTTGTACAACCTCGTGATGATCTGAAGTTATCCAGGACCTTCAAAATCTCCGAACGGCTGAGTCGTTCCTGCATATTTTGCATACTATTTATCAATATTTTTAAAGCGTTTTTGAACACGTAGGTGCATTTTTTGCGCATATTGCTGTAAATATTCACCATACTCCAAACCCAGTCGAAATCTTTCGTTATATCCCCAAAACAGAACATACACACACGCAGTTTGTTAAAAACTCATGGACGCAAAGCATATGTTTGATAGCAGTATAACCAGTAATGGCACCTCTTTTAAAGGAAAGCCTGTTTAGCTTGTTTCTGCATCCACGACTGGCCCTCGATCAGTTTACATTTACAACCAAGGACCAGCAAAGCGGGCAAAAAGCGTAATGGCAGCCAAATCCGTCAAATACGAGGACGAATCTTGTGTGGGATGTTCTCATTTAGAATTTAGAATTTAGAATTTATATTTGGTAAACACCGGGAAGGTACTGTCTAAGCAAACATTAGTAACGAAATAAAGTTATGACAAGGTATGCAGATAAAATGTACGAATTCATAACTTGTCCTGCTATGTCAACAGTTAGCGATGTTTTAAAATTAATGGTGAACTAGAAAAAATAGGCAGTGAAAAAAAACTCCTACCATGAAAATGGAAGCAGAGTTCAATAGGCCTTCATTTTCGAATAGAAGGTAGGAGAAACAAACTGCTAAGGAAAAATAGTCAGGTGTTAGAATAGGGTAATACTGCAGTAGCATTTCAGAATGAGATAATGAAACGTCGAGGTGATTCGTTCTTGATCACTTAGGCGTATGAAACAGAATCTCACGAAAATGCGTCAATGAACTTAAGTCCTCAGCATCATAGGATCCAGAATTGAATTCTGATGATGGTTAGTATCCAAAGAAACCGCAGCATTTAAGACTGTGGACCACCGAATTTGTACGTCCGAATGACGTCATCGTTTGGAAGACGGGTGATATAAGGAGACATTATAGTTCATGGGCGTCTCGAGGTTGCTTAAATATAGTTTCAAGAGGGTTACTAAAATTCCCGATGGTCCTTTCTCCGAGTCATAAGGAAAGCTACTGGGAAAAGATGAGTTCAATAACTGGAAAATGAGCTTGCAGACTTAAGGAAGCTCTTGCGAGATAACAATACTCGAAGAAATACGGTTAGCCACGGTACAGTTAAAAAGGCAGTGACCAAATCATCAAAAAGTACAAAAAATACAAATAGTAACAACTCAAAATGTTCTGACACGAATACCCATAATGACGGGATAACAGGAAAACAGTCTTTGAATCCTACGGACGACGACCGAAGTGAACCACAAATCACATCATCCTATCTTGGGTGCTCTAACAAGCCCACAGTTGCATCCCCAGAAGCAAACGTGTGGCGGTCTGCAATGGGGAAACATAACAACACCACCAACTTGGATAACGGTAATATCAGGACAACTTCAATAATGTTTCTTCCAAAGGCAGTTCCGACTTCAGACTCACCTCCTGTCGGCTATCCCAGCAGTTCTAAAGAGCCCTTCGTTCGGAGCGAAAATAGCAATGAGTGGCAAGATATCATTGGGAAACAACAGAAAACGATAATCAAGATGAAAACAAACCTAATAAATCCCTCTGGTCATTCAGAGGAAAATATGGTCGGCAGAGAATCAAAAGACGCCCTAGACCGAGAGAACTGCATTGTTATCCAGGGCTTACCTGAATCAAATGCACACACCTCAAAGGAACAGATATCCGCTGATCTTGCTATGTTTCAGCACCTGCTGAATTATATACTTCATTCAGGAGAGACGATAAGCGTTCGCGCTGCCTTCAGGCTCGGAAAAAAAGGATATTGAACAGTCCCAAAATGTGAAACCACGGCCTATCAAAATTGTCTTGGACAACAAGGAAGAGGCTAAGCTACTTCTCTTGAGAAAAACAAACCTTCGAAACTCTCATAAACAGGTTTTTTTACAGCCGGACTACTCTCCAGCAGAACGTCTGAAACGCCGCGAATTAGTGATAGAAATGAAGAGGAGACTTGCAGCTGGAGAGAACAATCTGGTGATTTACAGGGAACGCGTGATACAGAGAAACGCATCATTGCTCTGGAAACAGCCAATGCTAATGATGGCATCGGCAAAGTAGCATTGAAAAACTCGAGACAAACGGAATTTGGCTCTGTTGACTGCTGCATACTTAAATTTCTGTATACCAACGCCCAAAGTCTGTTTTCGAAACTCCACGAACTGAGAATTTAGGTAGCCGTTCTGTCTCCCGATATTATAGCAATCACAGAAACATGGCTGTCACAGAACATCAGTGATTGCGAAGTAGCCTTATCCGGGTACCAGCTGTTCAGGAGAGACCGCACCCAACGCCAGGGTGGAGGGGTTGCGATGTATGTTAAAAGCAATTTCACAGTGTGTGAAATGATGGAGAAGATAAGCAATAGTATTGAGGCTATTTGACTGAAAATAAAGACGTGGGGATCGCAGTCCCTTGAAGTCATGACTCTCTACCGACCACCGGGGACAGACACTAACGCTGATACTTGTTTGTTGGAGAATATAAAGGAGATTAGCAGTCAATCTGATGATGTTCTCATGGGTGACTTCAATGCACCCAGCATTCAATGGAACGATCTGCAGGCACAGAGCTCAAAGTTTTCCTTTGATCATCGTCTGCTAAAGACAACACTTGAAGTTCTTTTCACCCATCATGTATTTGTTCTAACGAGAGCGCGTGGAGGACAACAAGTTAGTTGTTTAGATCTCGTCTTCACTAAAGATCCTGACAGTATAGACGAGGTACACTGCCTACCTCCACTTGGTCGAAGTGATCATGCAGTACTTTCATGGGAGTATGGTTTATATTCTGTGCCATCTGCAATAAATGAAACCAGGCCCAATCTATGGCGAGGAGACTTTAGCAAGATGAGAGCTGAGGCATCACGAATAGACTGGGATTTTCTATTCTCCGGGAATGTCACTGAGGACTGGAATTTATTTAAGGAGTGTTTGTTGAATCTAATAAAATGCCATTTTCCGCCGTCACAACTTAGGATATCTAACAGACCACAGTGGTTTACAAGGGATCTAAAAAGAGAGATTAACAGGAAAGGAAGGCTTTGGAAAAAATTTTGCCGATCCAATGAAAATTTAGCCTTTCAAGCATACAAAACTGCAAAGGAACAAGGTTAACAGCTTGATCTTTCAAAGCCGACGGGATTACGAGAGGGATTTGCTCTAGAGAGCAGTTCACAATCCCAAATTACTCTACAGCTATGTAAGAAAAACCACACGTAACAGGAACCCGATTCCTGTTATGAGAAACGATGACGGTTCCGAGATATCAGTTCTTTCAGTCGGTTTTCACTAGATAAGCTGTTTTTATTCCATCAAGTTACGAGACTACGGGAGTGCCACTTATTCAGGATATGCTCTTTCAAGAAGCGGCGGTCTTTGAAGAACTAAAAAGTCTGAAGGCATGCAAATCCCCTGGCCCCAACGAGATTCCAGCAAAGATACTCTTCGAACTTGCTCGAGAGCTGGCGAAAACGCTATCGTTTCTGTGCCAGAAATCGTTCGATACGGGATTTTTTCCTACCGACTGGAAAACAGCCCACATCGCACCGCTTCACAAAAGTGGTAGTCGTGCATTTGCTACAAAGTACAGGCCTGTCAGCCTGACCTCAATCTGTTGCAAGGTTATGGAGAAGGTTGTCAAAAAGGAATTGATGATTTATTTAGAAATCCCGTAACCTCTTATCGACTGCAAAATACGGCTTTCGTAGGGGAAGATCGTGTGTTACGAGCTTACTTTATACGATGCAAAGCTGGATAAAAGCACTCGATGCAAAAGACACTTTGCATGTGGCCTACATTGATTTCCAGAAGGCATTCGATAGTGTTCCACACCAGCGTCTCCTTCACAAGTTGAGAATGTTCGGTATTGGCGGCAAACATCTTACGTGGATCAAGAATTTTCTCGTTGGTCGTTCCCAAGTGGTCTGTGTAGGTGGATCTTGATCAAAGCGCACAGTCATTGAGAGTGGAGTCCCACAACGTTCAGTGCTTGGACCGATCCTATTTCTCTTGTTCATTAATGATTGTGTACAGGAATTGGACTGTAACTTTGCTATGTTTGCGGACGATATAAAAATCTGGAAAGTTATCCACAATGCTGCTGATGCAGACGATTTCCAAGAAAATCTTCATCGATTGGACGAGTGGTCCCGCAAATGGCTTTTGTCCTTCAACTCAAACAAATGCATCCTGCTACGTCTGGGAAATTGAAATCAGGGCACTGCTATGCGACCCTCTTATTTGAACGGTTTGCCACTCCGAGAAGTACACACACAGAAGGATCTTGGAGTTTGGATGAAAGACAACCTGAAGCCTTCTACGCAATGTTCCAAGGCAGCTAAATCCTCCAATTCAATACTGTAAGCTATCAAGCGGGCATTTAAAGATTTCGATGAAGACTGCTTTTCTAAAGTTTTTGGTACGTTTGTAAGGCCACATCTTGAATATGCGATCCAAGCCTGGCGACCGTGGACGCAACAGGTCTACAACATGCTCGAAGGGTGCAGTGGCGAGCCACAAAATAAGTAAGAGGTCAAGGTGAACTGCCATATTAGATTCGTCTAAATAACCTAAAGCTCTATCCTCTGAGTTATAGGCAGTTGCGGGAAACTTGATACAAACCTTCCGTATCGTGCGTGGCATGGATTGCGCCCTCCTATGTGATGACTTTTTACAACTTGCCACTACGAAAAATCTCCGAGGTCATCCATTCAAACTAAGTGTGCCCCAAGTAAGATTAAATGTAAGGAATTTTTTTTCACCAACCGTGTCGTGGAACCGTGGAATAACTTATCTGAGGCAACTGTTATGTCCAAATCTGTGTAAACATTTAAACATCGGCTTGACATACATATGCTTAAGCACCACGAAGTCTTTGTGAATACTTAACCTTAGCAATATCAGTGTTCCACGTAAATCTGCCTGCATTCACTTGATTGTTACTTCTTTAATTTTCTTCTTATTCTTGCTACTTTTATGTAACAAATAGGGATTTCAAAGGCGTAAGCCTATTTTCCTCAAATACACTGAACTGAACTGAGTCTGTCGTGGACTTCCAATGACACGTTTGGGTCCTGGCCTGGCAAGCCTACCTAAAAGGAGCCCTTCAACGTGATAACGGCTAGGATCTTAGAAAGACAAAAAAAGCCATTATTTGCTGGCTCCTTTATCCTTTTTTATTCCTGCAACGAAAGCCACCTCTGTGATCTCTTTGAAAATGTTACAGAAGCTCCATTCCATGTCAAAGTAATCGCAGAAGATTATCATTTGGCAGAAATCGACTGGCATGCAAATTCCTCTACGCCAAAATATGAAAACTTGTTGAATACGGTTAAATTTTAAAACATATCTCAATGAGTCAGCTCAGTGACTAGAAAAGATATTATTTATGATTAATTTTTACTAATTGCGTCCATCCTTTGATTATTAATTTCCATGAAAACCTTTTTAAAGTGGCTCACGTTTTAATTCATTACTGTTTACCAGTCTCCTCCTCTGTAAAGCCAGAAATAAAACGAACGTATTTTGAATTTGCTCATGTTAACAGATAATTATTAAACAATTTTGCTAGCCCTCTGGATTGGCCAAGCTTTTTTTAAAATAATGATCTATTTTTTCCATTATTCATTGCAAGGTCTATTAGAAGGCTTCTTTTTCCAAGGTGCCAAGATTTCTTCAATATCGGCTTAAAATATTATGAAAGCAGCTTATTGATCCGTCCATAAGTTCGTTATTGGTACAACTAAGGATCGCACAAATATTTAAATTGTCTTCAAAAATGAGGATGGCGCGAGATAGGCGTAGGGCATATTTAGTAGTTAGCGATGATTATACTTCCAGATCTGTTGCTCAAGTGTTCCACCTCCCGTTGTTCCGCTAAAGCTCACAAAATCATTCCACCCTTACTCGATTGCAATAATAATTTTATTACAGAGGATTTTGACAAAGCAGAATTGTTAACCTACTTCTTTGTCAAAAAGGGTACCGTTGAAGCCACTCCCATCCCTTCAATCGCCCTGACATCTCATGAGTTGCTCACTTACATTGATTTCGTTCCTACAAATATTCAGCAACAGATTAGCCAACGTTAACAACCACATTGAGTTGGAACCGACAACATTAAAATTCCCTTATTAAACAGCTATGTGATTTTTCCCCTTTGCTGAGCTAAATGTTCTCAGATTTTCTCGAGAATTGTTTCTTTCCTTATTATTTAAAACCTATATTATTATTCCATTATTTAAATCTGGCTGTCGCTTGGATGTTTACAATTATCACGGCGTTCATTTAACAACTTCAAAATTTCACTTAATGCGCTTGTGGCTGGGAAGACTACTACAACCAGTTATTTTTCAAGGCACACCTACGGCTGCATGTTTAACCATTCAATTCAATTCAATTCAATTCAATTTATTGAGGGAAATAGGCATGGGCCCTATTTGTAACGTAAAATTAAGTGCGGTATACAGAGAAACCGTGTGGGTTGCCAAGGTACAAAAGGTGGTCATAAAATTTGACAAGTCGTCCATGACTCTCGAGGGTTAAGATAAATGCCTCATCGCTCAGGCTCGTTGCGGAACATAAAACTGTCAAGGTTCCTTTTAAAGCTTTCCAGCGATGGTGACATCACAACGTCTTCAGGGAGGGCATTCCATGGTTTAACCACTCTGACAGAGAAGGAGAACTTGCGCACATCCAGTCTCGCCTGCTGGACACGCAGTTTCAATGGGTGACCTCGGAGATGGGTCGTGGTGGAAAATTCAAAGAAGTCCGAGAATTCCAGGCAACAATCCAATCCCTTCACAATGCGGAATGTCTGCAGGAGATCACCACGCATTTGCCTATAACTCAAAGGGAACAGATTAAGATTCATTAGGCGGGTGGGATATGGCAAGGAGCTTTGACTTCTAACCATTTTGGTGGCTTTCCTCTGGACTCTTTCGAGGCAGTTCTGATCTTGAACTGTCCAGGGTTTCCAGGCGTGCATAGCATATTCCAAATGTGGCCTTATGAATGTTCCAAAGGTCTTAGCAAAAATATCTTCATCGAAATCCAAAAAGGCTCGTCTGATGGCATGCAACACCTCATCGCGTTAAAATCAGCCTTCCATATATTTCGCTTGCATTCCGATCCATTCTGGCGCTGAGAATAAAATGAATAATCCTACATCAGCGTACAACGGTCACTCTTACCAAGGGGTGCAATAGAATACACTTCATCAATGCTAGAGAAGTCCTTCGTAAATACCAGGTCCAGGCAATTTGCTCTCTGGTTCTCTCTAAATCTCGTTGGTATGTTAACCTTCTGTACCAGAGGTTGGTCGAAAGTGAGATCCATTAGCTTTTGGCCGAAGGAAGTTGGTGCGACATCAACTGTCAGATGTACCCAGTCTACTATAGGTGCATTGAAATCTCCAGCAATAAGCACCTCCTGGTGACTTGCTACTTCCTTGAGCAAACGGAGGAGGGACTTATCAGCTGCACTTGGAATGTTCGGTGGTCTGCAGATCGTCAAGAATTGTAGGTTCTGTGAGCAATCCTTTTTAATCTTTATCCAGAGAAATTCATATTCAAGGAAGATGAAGTGTTCTAGTTTGACTGCCGAGATTCCTATCCTAACATATATGGCCACTCCTCCTCCCTTTCTATTTTCTCGGTCTTTTCGAAAAATGTTGGTATCCATCTATCGAAACCTTGCTATCCGCGATTTCGGCTTTGAGCCACGTTTCCGTAATGACACCGATATCAGGGGTTCGGTCTGATACTAATGATTTGAGTTCATATACTTTCGATAGGAGACTCTGAGCATTGGTATACAAACATCTCAATTTAGACTGGGTAACTCCTCCATATAGACTTCTGCGCATTTCGCGCGATTGAATAATAGAGTTTGTCATTGTTTTCCGAGATGAACTGGTGTCCATCCCGCCGACGATGAGTTCTGATGAGTGGTCGTCATCCGAGTTCTGGAGGGCCTTTTTGTTATTATTCGAGCTCTGTACAGTTGGGTACATTTCAATTCAATTCAATTCAATTTATTGAGGGAAATAGGCATGGGACTTTGAGTACCCTATTTGTAACGTAAAATTAAGTGCGGTAAACAGAGAAACCGTGTGGGTTGCCAAGGTACAAAAGGCGGTCATAAAATTTGACAAGTGGTGCACGACTCTCGAGGGTTAAGATAAATGCCTCATCGCTCAGGCTCGTTGCGGAACATAAAACTGTCAAGGTTCCTTTTAAAGCTTTCCAGCGATGGTGACATCACAACGTCTTCAGGGAGGGCATTCCATGGTTTAACCACTCTGACAGAGAAGGAGAACTTGCGCACATCCAGTCTCGCCTGCTGGACACGCAGTTTCAATGGGTGACCTCGGAGATGGGTCGTGGTGGAAAATTCAAAGAAGTCCGAGAATTCCAGGCAACAATCCAATCCCTTCACAATGCGGAATGTCTGCAGGAGATCACCACGCATTTGCCTATAACTCAAAGGGAACAGATTAAGATTCATTAGGCGGGTGGGATATGGCAAGGAGCTTTGACTTCTAACCATTTTGGTGGCTTTCCTCTGGACTCTTTCGAGGCAGTTCTGATCTTGAACTGTCCAGGGTTTCCAGGCGTGCATAGCATATTCCAAATGTGGCCTTATGAATGTTCCAAAGGTCTTAGCAAAAATATTTTCATCGAAATCCAAAAAGGCTCGTCTGATGGCATGCAACACCGAAATTGCCCTCTTCGCCACTTTCGAGCAGTGAGACGATGGTTTTAATGTGGTGGTCATCAGCACACCAAGGTCCTTTTGGGTTTCCACGTCTTTTAAGGCTTCACCGTTGAGAAAGTAACTTCTACTTTCGGCAGATCGAGACGGGTTGCCTAAGCGAAGTATTTTTACACTTATCGACGTTGAACCGCAAAAAGCCAATGATTCGACCACTCCTCCAACCGAGTTAGGTTGATCTGCAGTTTATCTTCGTCAGCAGGGCTCTGGATAAAACATTCCAGATTTTTAATGTCGTCGGCAAACATTGCTGCTTCACAGTCGATATTCCTGACACAATCGTTCACGTATATTAAAAAACAGTATTGGCCCTAGTACTGAACCCTGAGGAACCCCACTCTCGACCGCAGCAGACCTTGACCTCTCTTGGCCGATGCACACAACCTGGCGCCGACCCACGAGGAAGTTTTTCGATCCACTTGAGGAGGTTACCTCTGATTCCAATTCTTTCTAGCTTGTAAAAGCAGTCTCTCGTGCGGCACAGTATCGAAGGCCTTTTTGAAAGTCAATGAAGGCAATGTGAACCGCGTGTCTATCTTCAAGTGCTTTGGGTCCACCTCTGGATCGAATACAGCAAATTCGTTGTGCATGATCTTCCTTTTTCTGAACCCGTGTTGACAGCTTGATAACAAATTATGAGTCTCTAGGAATTTCACCAATTCGCTCTTGATGATACTTTCCATAATCTTGCCAAGGATGCATGTTAAGCTTATGGGCCTGTAGTTTTGTCACTGACGCCCGGCTACCGCTTTTGTACAAGGGAGTTATATGTGCCAGCTTCCAATCGAAAGGAAGTGTTCCGGAGTCAAAGGACTTTTGAAAGAGCACTGACAAAGGTGCGGAAAGTTCATTGGCGAGTTCTTTCAGAAGCTTGGGTGGAAGCTCGTCTGGTCCTGGGGATTTCGACTCTTTTAGTTCTTTTAATTCCTTTTGGATCAGAAATTCTGAGAATAGTATGTGGCTTGACCTTGGTTTAAGAGACCCGAAAAATTTAGATCTGACGCCTCATGCCAATAGAATTACGCTGAAAGCTGCCCAGATTTTTTTATTTTTTGTAATATTTTATCTTCCTGAAATTAAATTAAGACTATCGAATGTTTATCTATCCCATTCTTTATCATTGCTTACCATTCTTTGGTTATCAAATAACCTGTCTACATTTAAATGAAGACTGCACATTTATCTTAACACTGATTCAATTAACCTTTTATTTTCTTCTTCCTTCCAGAGCAGCTTTCTCCTTGTGGCCCCCAGAAAGGACCATCGGGAATTTAGAAGGCCGTCTCCAAATTATGTCTTTCATACATCGTTTCCGCCACGAACTTTGATATCTTCATAAACTATGCCTCCGTAAAATAATCGCCAAACAATTTTGTCCTATTGCACGCTCATTTTCAAGCACCTCCGTTTCGTTTTCCGATAACCATCATCAGAATTACAATCTGAATATTGAGCTGTGCCGGCCTCAGATTCGTTATCGATTCCTGTGGTAACTAGCACCCCTTAGCACATTATGCTGATTTATTCTTACCCAATTACTGGAACTCCCAATATCCTTTCTTAATACGCTCAGAAATAACCTACCACGTTGCTTCATATGCCCTTACAGAGCTGTTTTGTTCCTAATGCACCTATGATTTTTAAAAAAAGACGACCTTCGCAGTTGGGTTTCGTCCCCTGTTAAGTTTGACCATCATTTAGAAATATTGACGAATTCAATCGTTTTCTTGTCTTCGCCATTCTTCTTTTTGTTGACCCTTTGAAAACGGCTACAACCTCATCCGCCATCGCATCTGCCGCGTCTAAAGGCGATAGTGCTTGCTGCTCTTTCTTTCCTCCTGATGTCGACCGTACACGGACTGTTGGCGATTGTTACGGGTTCTTCTGTCGGTGGTATTAGAAATCGACAATGAGAGTAGTATGGTCGATTCTCTGGCAATTTCCATGACCTTCAAAATCTCACTGGTCCTTTCCTCATTCGACTCTAAGCATGTGGATAATGCCTACGAAGGTTTCTCCTGTCTAGTTTCCTTGACGGCTACGCTTATAGCTATTAGATCTGCATTGGGAGCAACCTGCAGTGGTGAAACGAAGCCTCTGTCGGTATCTTAATTGTACACGATTCAGCACTCATTTTAATCTATTTTTTAATGTTAGTGCTCTTCCGGGTACTTCAGTAAAATATCTATATATCTATATCTATTGTATAAGTTAATAAATGAACATTGCATGCCGTCACATTTGAACAAGGATCTTGTAAAGCATCTTTGAATGCCTTCAAATTTCTTCTGTCCATCTGAGGGCATAATAGCAATGAAATATGAGCAGTAATCCAGGAGAGGTTATACGAACATTTAAGAAACACGTATCTTTAAAGCATTTGAGGAGAATTTTTTAAATATCAATCCGCATAGACGAGTGACTTTTGGTGATATTCGTTTAACGTGAGGGAATAAGTCAAGTGTTTGTATAGCTCAGTCCTAAGTCTTTTATAGTGAGTGATTGAGTGGGATTGAGTGTTTTTATTTCGTTATCATCGAAAATTATGGGTGACAGTTTTTTGGACCAAAGATCATTAAATTGCAGTTGATCGGTGAAAATGGCATTTACCATTGGGTACTCCATTCATTAAGCTTTTTTGTGTTTTAATGCGGTGATAGTGTGCATATTAGTCACTGTCTCTCATTATTCGCATATGTGAGTTGTTAATCGTCTGCATATAGAAAGGCTTTAACTGCGGTCAATATGGTCGATAAGTCCGGACTATATATTAGAAAGAGAAGAAGACCTAAGATGGTGCCCTGTAGCACTCCGTTAGTAATAGGAGATGGGTCGGAGGTAACGTTTCGAATTAACACTTCTTGATGTCAGTTGTGGAGATAAGATGTGAGAAAGTATAGTAGGGGGGTGGCGTATGCCGTGGCTTATTATCTTCGTTATAAGCCTTTTATGGGGAGGTTTTCAAAGGCTTTTTGAGATCGAAGTATATATACTGTGGCTACTGTATTTACTTCATCTCTGTTGCTGGAACTGGATTCCATAAGATTGAGATGGCAGGACTGACATGACTTCTATGATAATAAGGCATGTTGAGAGGGAGGTACGAGATTGGTGTTTGTTAAGTTATTTAGTATTTGATTGAAAACTAAATTTCTAGAATTTTGGCAATTTGTTTTGTTCTATGAACACCACGATAGCTTACAATGCTGGATAGGTTACCGTTTTTATGCATTGGTGCAATGATGGAATATTTCCATTTGTCTTGAAAAATTGCATTTGCTTGAAGTAACGAGAATAGTTTAGCGAGGAGTATTGGGGAGTATTGGTGAATTATACATGGAGGGATTTTATACTTTCCATAGGAGGGTGACTTGGGTTGTTGTCGGATAGCTGATTTTATTGTTTCTTCACATAAGCCGATTGGTTGTTTGCGGGATAGGTTCATCTTCTACAGAAAAGTTGGCGGAAACGTACTAGTTGAAAAGATTTACTATTTGGTTGTCCTGAGTCCGTGATCATAATTTGACGCTCTGATTTTCAGTAATTTTTCCTTTTCTTTTAAAAATTTGGGCTGTTGTCTTGGGGATTCAAGCTCACGGTGTTCTGCAGGCATTAGTATTTTTGTTTCCATTTTTGTAGCTAGTTCATGGATTTCTTTATCTCATCTCTGTTTGGATAAGTAACTAACACCGGAGTAATGTTGTTGTTTTTTAAGTTTTAAAGTCACTTAAGTTTTTAAGTCAAGTGGGCATTTTTGGCTTTTTAAGCTGGAAGCGTTCTTCTAATATAGTATCTCTAACACTGTTAAGGGCAGAGAATAGAAGGTTAAATGCTTCTGTTAAGTATGTTGTTTGAAGGTATGGACTCCAGTCTAGTGATCTGATATAGCTGTTCATTGAGTCCTGGTCAATTTTTTGAGGATTTATTTGACTGATTTTAGAATTGTAAGCTGTTTTTTGTTTAGTAAGAGCATGGATGTTATTGTTTTGCGATCACAATCAAACCTAATTCGTACATAATGGCCGAATGTAATTGGTGATAATAATGTCGAGGATGTTGTTTCCTTCAGTGAGTTTACCAACTATTTGAGTCCACATGTGAAACGCAATGAAGATAACAGTTCTTTAGCTTTGTTTGGGGCTGTGCGCTCGATCGAGTTAACTTATGGGCAGTTTAAATCACCTGTAATTATCTTATATTCAATTTTTATGTATGATATATGGTCCATTAAGTGGTTAAGGCCAGCATCCTCATTTATTCATTTAGGGGTACTTAATTTTTCTTGTTCAGAGATTTTATCGTGCCGAGAAAATCTTCTTTCAATAATAATAGTTATATTTAATGCCGGTTAACAGGCATTATCAGACGAATCATGCAGTTGGAATCAGGCAAGCAGGGAAAAATCTCCTGAATATATATCATTATTAGTGTTTTTCGTATCTTTATGTTATTCAGGAGAAAAAACTGCTGCCTGTAGGATGACAGCAGCTTAGATTGGGGAATGGCTAACACAAGTGCTCCTTGTTTTCATTGTCTTTGTCTTTTTAGGAACCGGGATTGTGCTCCAAGCAAGAGTGCATCCGTGGTAGGTTGCTTGCTGTCTGCTGAAGAAGTCCCCAGTTGCAAGCTGCAAAGACGGTGCCATTGCCCTCAAGATAAAACCTGGCATCGGCCTCAGATGCCGCACACTCTATCGAACCGGAAAACAGAATCTACCGTGTCGGCACCCAGAATTCTCGGAAGTTGTTCTGAATGCAAATAACTACAAATAGTTCTCTTTAGCAAATAATAACTTCACACGATTTATATTCTGATGTAGTTTATTCCATTGCGATGACTGCTGCGCCGAGGGTAATCGAACTGCCACACAGTGGTAAGGGGATTAAATATACGACTTTTCAAAAGCTTAAAGGGAATCCAGAGGATGACTGGCGATCATTTAACACAGTCTCACTCGATCTGATTGAACGCTTTTGTCCAGTGAAGGTGCAAAAAATAATAGTCGCCCCGCCTGGTTAACAAGAGAACTTAACAGGCAGCTAAAGAAGAAGAATAAAAAAATGGAAGGTATTCAGGCAAACAGGGTCAGCAGAGCATCTCAAAGAATTTTGTCATCAAAGAAACGTTGTAAAAAGAATGATCCGTCAGGCATGGAAGAAGTATGAATCAAGAATTATTCAACAGACTGAATATAAACCAAAAATTTTATTCCATTATATCAATAGCTGACTAAAAAACAAGAACCCAGTAGCAGTACTCATGGATGGGAATGGTGTTGAAGTCGTTGATAATTGCGACAAAGCCGAGTACTTAGGTCGGTTTTTGCCTCGGTTTACACTAGAGAACCGGAACTTCAGCTTGACCACGTCAACAGTGCTGTTATAGACGCCGGTCCAGTGCTTGAATATATAATCTTCCAGGAACCTCTCGTGGAACTAGAACTGTGAAATCTGAAAGAAGCGAAGTCATCTGGTCCGGACGATATACCGGCCAAGTTCTTGAAAGAACTGGCCAGCGAACTGTCCAAACCACTAGCGCATATATTTAATTCGTCATTTGAATCAGGGAAACTGCCATCCGAATGGAAGGCAGCAAATATATACCCCATATACAAGAGTGGTGCTCGATCTAATGTCAACAATTATCGGCCTGTCAGCCTAACCTCCATTTTCTGTAAAATAATGGAGTCAATAATCAAGAAGGCAACCATGAATTCCTTGAGGAAAACCAATTACTCTCAGATCTCCAGCGTGGCTTCAGACAGAATCGCTCCTGTCTTTCTAGTTTATTACTGTCCACAGAGCAGTGGACTCATGCACTGGACTAAAATGGTAGGGTTGACGTCATATACACTGATTTCAAGAAGGCGTTTGACAGTGTCCCACACAAACGTCTCATCTACAAATTATCTGAAATCGGCATAAGAGGAATGCTGCTGACATGGATCGCAGACTTTCATACAGATAGATTGCAAACTGTGTGCGTCGATACCTCGAAGTCAACACCTACTCCGGTTCTAAGTGGTGTCCCCCAAGGCTCGGTATTAGGGCCGTTACTCTTCTTAGTGTTCAGCAACGACTGTGTCGACGACCTGGATTGCAGCGCCATCATGTTTGCAGAGGATGTTAAATTGTGGAGGGTCATCAGATCTGATTTCGATAGGCACGCACTTCAAGAGGATCTCAATCGTCTTAGCAGCTGGTCTGCTCGTTGGCTCTTAAATTTTAACGTTGGGAAGTGTGTGGTGCTAAGACTGCGTACAAGGAGGACCAGTGAGGAGGATGATTCCTACCAATACGTTCTCAATGGGCAGCCCCTTTCAATTGTTGAGGAACAGAAGGACCTCGGTGTTCTAATAAACTCCTCACTTAAACCATCCTCACAGTGTTTAAAGGCAGCTAAACGCGTTACGCAGGTCTTATTTGCGCTCAGACGTGGATTTGTGCAGATTGATAAGGAACTCTTCCGAAAAACCAACGGGGTATTTGTTCGATCTCACTTGGAATATGCCATCCAGGCCTGGCGTCCGTGGTTTAAGAAGGATTATCTACAGCTGGAACGAGTTCAGGCGAGGGCTACGAAGATGGTCAAGAATCTAAGTCATCTGCCCTACGAAGCCAGACTGGTTGAACTTGATTTGTTTCCTCTAAATTACAGGCAACTACGTGTTGACCTCATCCAAACCATTCGGATTGTCAGAGGCCGCGATTGTGCCCTAGAATTTGCTGACTTCTTCGAATTGGCTGGGACGGAACATCTGTGGGGTCATCCCTTTAAACTGCAGAGGAAGTTTGTCCACACGGAAAACCGTCGGAAAGCCTTTTCGCAGAGGGTCGTTGGAGCATGGAACAGACTCCCTGACGAGGTGGTCATTTCAGAAACTTTTGACACATTTAAATTCAAACTAGATACTCATTTTCTGAGAAACTATTGTCAATATAATGAAGATTGTGTAAACAGTGGCAGCTTGCGCCTGGCCCACACATATCGATGACCCTACATTTTCATTTGTCAGATATATCACTGTAAACGTTTGTACTTTTGACATTTTTGCATGTGAATAGGGAGCTCAAGGGTGAAAGCCTACTTCCCTCAATAAAGTGACTTAAAGTGACTTACAGTAAAGAAAGTCAATTCTGTAATATTCGAAACCATAAGGGATCAATGTTTATAAGTTCACGGCGTTTTTGATACATCAGATTACAGTGCTCCGACGCTAAAGCTCTTTTCTCAAGTAAAAGACTCATTTGGAACATCAAGAGCAATTTGCTTAAATGTAGTTTTATGTAGATCAATTATCCTCCACCTCACTAATTTAGGCGGTGCAATCTATAGAAGGTGTAGTTTAAGATAAATAATGATTCATTATATATAAATTAATTTACCAATGTTCAACTGCTGCAAATGATATCTGGTTAATAAATTTCTATAAAGTCTTTGAGTTGACGCATTTTACGAACTATTGATCTTGCATTGATTAGAGCTATGCTTAGGATATTGGATAAAAAGATGATGGGCCGTGGTGAAAAAAACAAGTTCCTAAGGTGTTTTGTATGTTAGGTGGGCTAAGAGGGGGGAATAAAGTGATTGCTGGAAAGAATGTCGACGGATACAGTTGGATTTGGGTGAAGGGTTAAGGTCTAAGTTGCGGAGGTGAATTGATTAGGTGGTAATTGTATCTAAGGGGGATTTCTATTGGAACGATTGTGGGCTTAGGTAGTTGGTTAGATGGTCGTGAGATCCGGTTATTGCGATGCAATAAAGGTTGAGTAGCCATGGTCGAACTATTGAAAAAATTATTTTTCGGTATGTTTTGTAATTGAGGATTTAGGGTATACTTAATTCTTTGGTTTGTATAAGTAGGGCTTTTTTGTTGCGACGGCGTGCGTAAAAATGCTTTTGGGATAGGAGAATTACATTTGCATCCTTTTTAGTCTGTAAGACTTGATACGGACGTGTTCGATTTTTGCTATTTTGGGTGGGATCTTTTTACGTTATTGGTTGCTCATTTCGCAATGTCGCTTTAGTCATTTGCGGTGTCACTGTAGTCATTATAATATTACCTAGCAGTTTATCTTGACTGGGTCCAGTGTCTCTGTTTTCATGCTGTTCCATGGCGCTGCTTATGTATTAGATTTTCGGTGTGGGCTATTGATGACCTCCCCTTCTAACTGCTTTGCAGTTGTGCGTTGTTTGCCGTGGGTATCAGAGGTAGAAGAATACGTTGCATGTTAAACTAAAGGAATGCTGTATTGATTATTTCTTGTCTGTTCTATAGTTTTATTCTGGAGTTGTATTCGCTGCATTGGTGTTAAGTCTGGTAAAGAATGTTTCTAATACAAGTCTATTGTGACTTTTTGAATTAAGTCTTTTGATGGAAGCTATTTGGATGTTAAGGCTACAGGAGTGTATATTTTTCTGGATGGTCGGTGTTAGGTTAAGAGCTTGTGGGAAATTGCGGTTTATTATAGTTAGTCTACGTCTTGATCTATCGGCAACTTCGGAGGAAACCAAATGCACTATAGACTCTATTTTTGGAAAGATAGTGAGGTTATTTGTTAATAAATTTGCATCTTACAGAGAATTGAGGATCGTAAATAGAGATTCGTGTTTCTCTACAAATTGGCAAGGGGGTCCCAGAGCCAGCGTCAATAATTCTAATGCAACGAGTAAAGCATGACTTCGATCTCCTTAAATTGTATGCAAAAAGGTTGCTAATGGATGGCAAGTCTATCCACATTCTCAAGGCATATGGAAAAGGGAAGGCTCGGTCAACAACTGATTCAAATCCTCGACCAAGATATCTTAAATTCATCTTGGAAAACGAAGCCCAGGCATAGCTCCTGCTACAGAGAAAATCTACCCAACGGGGTCTGCATTCTGAAGTTTTTTAAACTGGAATATGGGCTGAAAGAACGAACGAAATGAGACAATTAATAATAGAATTATTTATACGAAGGATTAATGGCGAGGCACATCTGCAAATAAGGGACGGAAAGATAGTTTTAGTGACAAAAGCATTTCTTTGGTCGAAAGCAGTCACTGACAGCCTTACTGTACAATTTCAGAAACCGATAACGTGCCCTAAATGTCAGATCTCTGCTTAATATGATGCCTTTGCTGCGGACTCTGGCTTTTGTCCACCGCCCCGAAATTGTAATATTTACAGATACATGGGCAGTACCTGCGTATCCGACTCTAAGCCCTCTATTCTTGGCTAAGCTTACATTCAGAATGATCGAAATGAGGGCTGTGGTGGAGTAAGCTGTATCTTTGTTAAGCGACCACTTACATTTCTGCCGTTGGACAATCGACAATTTACGCGGTAGAAGAAAGCTGCTGGCTCCTAGTTTTTCTAAAAGATAACAACTCTTTTCTCGTTGGTTGTGTCTATCGCTCCCCAAATGCAAGTAAGGATAACGATCTTTGTCTCTCGCAGACATTTCACGCCACAGCTGAATAAAATATAAAGAACAGCTTGATTGCAGGTGAGTGCAATATTCCTGAAGTTCATTGGTTTCCACCTTCCTGTCCTGCAAAGTTTGAAAACCTACTCGAGGCCATAGATATTGGCATGTGGGACCAGGTAGTTGATTTTCCTAACCGAGGATCAAACATACTTGATCTTATTTGCTGTTGAGGTTGTCAGCCATTTTCAGTGTCACCTTAAGCTCCACTTGGGAGTCCTGAACATGCTTTAGTTCTTTCTTCACTAGAACTAGAGGCCAATGAAACGTTTCAGATCAACAAATATGAGGGAATTGATCCCACATTTAAATTTCCACGATTGGAATCATTTCATTGTATGTTTGCATATGAATGTTTGTACTGATACATTGTACCAATTTCTAGGTCCACTCATTTCTTGTTTTGTTTTCTGAAAGAAAATAATTTATATCAAGGATTAAGTCTACCTCCGTTTACCATTTCACCGTATACTGCGTAGACTCTCCCATCGTTTTAATCTACGAAAACGACACTTCCGTCCTGCCCTTGATCCAAAAAATCTTTGAAGAGGCTATTAGACTGTCTGACAAAAACAACTAGCTGATGAAGTAACCTTTGCCAAAAACTCTTTGTTAAATGTTGCGAAGCTTTTTTCGCGCAAACTAAAAGCGCAGAGAAAAACGCAGCACCCCGTTCTTTGAGACGCCTTAGGAAACCCTAAAGCTGACGCTAAAATGACTGCTGATAGCTTCAATGCTTTCTTGTCTATAACTTAAAGTGAAGATTCTGTCACTCCCTTTCCTTACATCCGGGTTTGAACCGGTAACGTTCTCGAAACAATATCTTTAACCCTCTGGTACGTGACCGTAGCCATTCGGCGTTTTCGTCAAGCTTACAGTCCTGGACCATATGGCATCCTGGTCAGCATTTTAAAGGCACGTGCAAATGATATTTTTCCGTCCCTTCTGTATAAGATATTAAATCTTGATCTTGAAAGTGAAACCTTCCCTATTTTATGGAAGGAATCGCACATACTGCCTATACCCAAACATGGCCGACCTACGGTATTTAACGACTTTAGGCCAATAAATTTATTGCCAGCAGCCTCGATGATTTTAGAGACCTAGATAAAAGACAAGATGATGTGCCACCTAACCAAATAACCTACTTAAGGCGGATCAGCATGGGTTCCTCTAAAAAGGTTCTTTTGACACCTGCCAGCTCTCTTTCTTTGATCATTTGCTACAATCTAGAGACAGCGGTTTTGCAATTTACACCGTTAACTTCGATTTTACGAAAGCTTTTGATCGCGTTGACCATGATCTCCGACTTCTGACACTTGCCTCCTTCGGCATAGGTAACAAGCCTTTGAACTTTATATCATCCTATTTGAATGCTCGCCCACAACGGGTTAAAATTTCCAACGTTATCTCCAACCCCTTGCATGTGATGAGTTGAGTTATTCAGGGTAGCGTGCTCGGCCTGCTTCTATTTTGCCTCTTTGTCAACGATGTTCCTGGTTGTTTTCAGTATGGTTGGCCCTTTATGTACGCTGATGACTAAAGAGTCGCCTATCGATATGAACCGGTCGATCGCAACATCGTGCTTGAGCTCTTAAAAAGGATCTACAGGTCTTCACTCAGTGGTGTCACACATGGAACCTTTCACTTTGTTGGCGCAAGTGCTCTGGTATGGTTATTGGTGACAACCATCAGCCCCATATAAGCAAAAACGGTCACGACCTAAATTTGCCCGGATATATAAATGATTTGGGCTTGTCATATTCTGGTAGTTTTAATCTGTTAGAGAACAGCGCCCTGATTGTCATAAAAACACGCCAAACTACTGGCTTTATTCTCAGAAATTTTAAAACCATCAATATTAGAATCAGCCTTTATAAAATGTATGTCAGAACTAGTCTGGAATACTGCTCGTTTCAATTTAGGCGTCTGCACGCTAGTGAACGGAAGAAGATAGAATATGTCCAACACTTCCTTACAAAAAGAGTTTTCTATTAAGAACACAGAAACATATACTTCCAACAATGCTGTGAGATTTAGAATATAGAATTTATATTTGGTAAGCACCGGGAAGGCACTATCTAAGCAAACATTAGTAACGAAATAATGTTATGACAATTTGTGCAGATAAAATGTACAAATACATAACTTGTCCTGCTATGTCAACAGTTAGCAATGTTTAAAAATTAGTGGTAAACTAGAAATAAATAGGCAGTGAAAAAAAACTCCTACCATAAAAATGGAGGCAGAGTTCAATAGACCTTCATTTTTGAATAGAAGGTAGGAGAAAAAAACTGCTTAGCAAAAAACGGTCAGGTGGTAGATTAGGGTAGGGTAATACTGAAGTAGCAGTTCATAATGAGATATTGAAACGTCGAGGTGATTCGTTCTTGATCCCTTAGGCGTATGAAACAAAATCTCACGAAAATGCGTCAATGAACTTAAGTCCTCAGCATCTTAGAATCCATAATTGAATTCTGATGATGGTAAGTATCCAAAGAAACGGTAGCATTTTAGACTGTGGACCACCGAATGTGAACGTCCGAATGACGTCATCGTTCGGAGTACTGGTGATATAAGGAGACATCATAGTTCATGGGCGACTCGAGGTAGTGAAAATATAGTTTCAAGAGGGTCACTTAAATTCCCGATGGTCCTTTCTCCGATTCATGGGAAAGCTACTGGGAAAAGATGAGGAAAATAAAAGATTAATAGAATCAGTGTTAAGATCAATGTGCAGTCTTCGCTTGAATGCAGATAGACTAGTTAACGACCTTATTTCAATTGGCAAGTTATTCCAAAGGAAACTATACCTAGAAGCAAAGAAAAGAGAGCGTTTATACGTGAAGGATGCAGGGGGAGGTATAATTAATGTAGAATTTCTTAGGTAGTAAGGAAGACTAACGGGGGTAATGACAGAAATCTTGGGAGAGTTGGGCTATTATTTAGTCGGAAAAGGAGACAAAAACCTGCTTCAAGTCTCCTGACCCAAAGAAATTTTAGCTTCATTAGCTGGCATCTTGTTGAGTAGGAAGTAGTTAAAAGAGTCGGAAATAGGAGTTTTTTGTGAAATGTCTTTGGACATTTTCAATTTTTCATCGGCTAGATTTGTTCATTAAACTGAAGATAGGACAGCGAAATTCAATAATGGGAAGTACAAACATACGATAAAGTCTTAATTTGATTTCAGAAAGGTAGAAATTATAAGAAATAAAGCCGCAAATCTGAGCAGCTTTGGCCGTAATTCTATCGGCATGAGCAGTATTCCAGACTAGGTCTGACATACATTTTATAAAGATTACAAGCCTTGACCCGTTGTGGCTTCGCAGATTACAGAAGGGAGTATTTTTACTGTTCAAACTTTTGAACAGTTGTACGTTTAACCCCTTGAAATCTTTGAGACAGCTCGACCACTCTCGTCGCACCAGTCATCGAGATGTATTTTAATTTCTTACTTTGGCATGAACCACTAGATACCGTCAGTTTTTTTGGTAAACGCTTTAGCAATCTGAAATAAGCTACCCAGAGGTATAAAAATTCAGCAAATCTATGCCTTGTTTACCAGAACTGTCACTAGTTTTCTACCTTCAGGACACCTTCCAAAACTTTTTGGTGCTGACTCTGTGGGAGCTCTTTTCGGTTCTGATGACGTTAACGGAATCTGAATCCTGTGCTGAACTTCATGCTGAGGTCAATTTTGCTGGCTCTGCAGACCTCAATCAGTTAATTTCTCAGTCGACAGCGAACCGCCGCTCTCCGACGTACCTGCTGGTGCAGAATACCGGATCCATAACACTGAAAAGGAGAAGAACTACACAATGCCTTTTTGTCAACGATTCCATATCCTGGACTTTAATCCCTCAATAAGCTGCAGTTATTTTTCCTGAAACGCTTGATAGAACGATTAGGAGTTTTATTCACTACCAGCTCAACCCTCTATTATATATATATTTAAACCTTGCCTGTAAACTGGCAATAAATTAATAAATAAATTTCTATTTGTCTATCCGCAGTCGCATTCCGAAGTAGATAATAGCTACTTGACGCCTCACGTGATCACGAGTCCTGTATTCCAAGGCGCGGTTCTAAGTCCTCTTCTCCTAATTTATTAAATCGACGACGTTTCAATAGGGCTCAAAAATTTGCGAACCTTCATATATGCTGATGAACTTAAGTGCATTTTCCTCACTTTCTAAGAACGTTTTCGATATTTACGCAGATAAAATTACCTCTGATCTGATTACACTGTTAAACATTTTTTCGAATTCACAGATAAACATTTATCCACCCAGGTGTAGTCAAATATGTTTCGGCCTAACCAAACTTCCCGAGTCCATACTATTTTGAAATAATCCAAAGTTAGAACTCTCCATCATAAGGGATTTAGGTACAATAATAAGCTTGCCTTATCACCACATGTAGATTAAGTTTCTGCAAAGCCTGCACAGGTATGTGGTTTGATATCACATAATATATTCCTTCCAGAAGTTAAATTAAAAACATTCAATATGTTTGCGTTTCTCATCAAAGATAATTGCTGCCCCTTTTTGGTATAATGAACGCTTGTGATCCTAGTAAAGTAGAAACAGTCAGAGAGTCTGTAGACGAAGTTATTATTTATTTTCTTGATCTGGAATAAACTACCCAGAAGTATTAAAATTTAGCAAAACTATCCTTTGTTTACGAGAGCTGTCACCAGTTTACTACCTTCAGGACACCTTCCAAAAATTGTGGGTGCTAATTCTCTGGAAGCTTTCTTCCGTTCAGATGGCGTCCACGGACTCTGAATCCGGTGCCGGACTTCATGCTGAAGGCAATATTTCTGGCTCTGCAGTCCATAATCGAGTTAGTTCTCAGTCGACAGCGCGTAGCCGTTCGCCCGAATACCTGCTGCTAGTACAGAATACCTGATCCACAACAATAAAAAGGAGAAGTACTACACCGTGCACCTGTGTCAATACTTCCCTCTCCTGAAATTAAATCCGTTCAATAAGCTGCAGTTTTTTCTGCTGAAAACACTATAAAGAATGATCAGGAGTTTTTTTCACTGTCAGCTCGACCACCTACTGTATATCCCTTTTGACCTTGTCTGTAAACTGGCAATAAATAAATAATTAATTAATAATATCTCATATACTGAGAAATGATCATAAGTGAGCATACCATTTATATGCATGAGGAGACTGGAGGCTGGCCTCTGTTTCCTGTTTCTTATTACTTGTAGCCCTAATCGTACACTATTTAACGCAATCCTTCCAGTAGGTCGGCTTATGCCACTCATAACTCTTCTGTGATCATTCTACCATCGCTTCGCTCTAAATCTATTCGTTCTCTTTTCTTTGCCTCAAAATATGTTTTCATTTGGCATAACCTTCCATTTGAGATCAAACAGTCGTCTTCACTTATGGTATTCAAATCAAAATTATAAATGCATTTTACAGTGGCAGATATTGACATTGTTGTCAGTTTCCTTCCCAAAGACTCAAAATATGGACTTTCAAAAGGTTCCTCCTAGAATCTGAGGTGGTTTCCTTGATTCTAACTGGGTTCTTTATCCAATGATATTGTCATCTGCAGAGATGACGTTCAGAGCCGTTTTTCACTCCACTTGGTTTCGACCATTATTGGAAAATGCTGACAACCCCACTGGTCTTCTCGGTTGTCTTCACCGTCTACTCTTTTGACTCGCCGCACACTGCTACAACCTGGTCACCTGTCGCATCTGCTGCACCCTACGGTGATGGTATTCGCAGCCTTCAACATTGTCCCTGATCTTGACCCTACACGGAGAAATGATGATCCTGGCGGGTTTCTTTGTTTTCGTCACCTTGTCCGTAGTCTCAGCATTCAGCAAGAGAGTATCAGGGTCGCATATCAAGTACGTTAACGATTACCTCCACGACCTTGCTGAATTTTTCTTTTTCAAACCTAAGCTCACGATGGTTTTCCCTGTCTTGCTTCCATATTGTTAATTGACACGTATTATCGACACCTCTGTAGTGCTATGTTGGTGAAATATAGCCCCCTTCAGCTACATGATATCTCCCACGACTAGGAGCATTTTGTACCCTCATACCCTCTCATCAACCTAAAGATCCTTCCTTGCACGTATATTTTCCTCCAATGAGCGACGGTTTTTTTCTCATTAAAACAAACCCCAGGCAGCACATACCACTTCCTTAAAAATGTCTAAGGAGTTTTTCACTGTTTGCCCCTTTTTTAATGTTTTACACATAACTGCTTCGTTTCACTTCACGTTGCCAAAAATACTATTAGCTATTCCTAAATTAACAACTGTACATGATTGTGCAATCCTTTTATTTTTTCTGATGACACTGCCCTTCTGCGTTCTCAATATATATATATATATATATATATATATATATATATATATATATATATATATATATATATATATGGGATTGGGTATGACTGGCTGATTACGGCTAATAAGCCATAAATGGTCATTCCGGTCTCCCTTGTCTTTGTCGGTTCCACTTTAACATAATATGCTACATGTCGCTATGCGACCGCCTGTGAGGGCTCTAGTCTGAGCTTCAGAGCACAACGGAACATACATGTTCCTTAAGCAGATCGGTGAGCAACATACAATCATATATATGTAATATATATGTAACATATATATAATATGCTCTTCGTCCACTGATCTTCACATACAGAAATGCGTTTGACTGTTTTTTAAATCGGAAAATACTTTGGATGTTGACTGCTTGTGTAATTTTTCCAGCGTTGCCTACGCTGCTTCTGTACATTCGTTGTTATCCTAAAGAGAAGGGAAGCACACTCTCCACTTAATTTGGCGGCATCTCTTAAATTTATACTGCATTAGCTTGTTGAATAAGTGCCAGGCCGTAAATAGGTCAGGATCTTAAAAAAACGTTTGCATTTGATTCTTCTTTATTTTTGGAAACCACACTTTCCAAAAATTTCTTTCCTCGCGTGCTCCAATCGCGTGTAAAGAAAAATGAGCTTACTTCTTTTGCGAAAAATTGCAGTGTCCACTCCCAATGGATATCTGAAAAAATTAAAAATCTTCAATGTAAATGGCATGCCTGTTATAATAGATTTCCTTTAGCATTGTTCGTTTGGCCCGAGGATTTGTAAGCCAGGGCAACATGAAAAATGCCGTTCATTAATTAATTCAGTATAATTCAGTAATTCAGTATATATAAGGGAGATAGGCAGAGCCTTTGAAAACCCTATTTACAGATAGACGCTAGCAAAACAAGCAAATGTTACATGGCGATAGTCGTTTTAGTATATCAATCATTGCTGTCGACTAAATATATGTTCATCAAGTAAAAATGCATCAAGTCTTCTTTTTAAACATTTCAACGCTTTCAGCCTGAACAACTGAGGCTGGCAGCTTGTTCCATTCGTCAATCACCCGTTGGGAAAAGAAGTTGGCCCGTACTTCCAAGTTTGGCGTGATTTCTTTTTCAGTTTGTATTGGTGACCTCGGAGACTTGTCATGTTTGCCAATTCAAAAAGTTGGCCATCTGAAGAGCACAATCAACTCCTCTGACCAGTTTGAAGACTAAGATCATATCCCCTCTGTATTGCCTATAAGAGAGGAAAAATTTTAAGTCTTTTCTAGGCGGCCCTCATAGGGTAGGCATTCCAATCCGCTGACTAGTTTCGTTGCCCTCCGTTGAACTTTTCTCCAGCAGAGCGTAGTCATGTTTCGTCCAAGGGCGCCACGCCTGAACGCAATATTCCAACACCGGCCGGATAAATGTTCCATAAACGCGCTCAAAAAGCTCTTCGTCAAAATTAACGAAGGACCTCCTGATTGCGC
>WEDG01006471.1:0-16989 GCA_017591395.1 Schistocephalus solidus
CTGGAAGAGTGTTGTGAGTTCTGCCATCAGCCGGGGCCCATCGTGCTTGTAGACTTCCGGTGGGATTGCGTCGGATCCAGGTGCTTTGCCGCTGGAAATCTGCTGCACGGCCCGCATGGTTTCTGGTAGGGAAGGCGGCAGATCCAGGTCATTGTTCGTGTCCACTTGAGGGAGCCGGTCAATGGCAGCATCGGAGATGGAGTATGAGCAATTAAGGACACTTCTGAAGTGCTCGGCCCAGCGCTTCAGAATTTGCGATTTCTCTGTCAGCAGTGTTGTGCCGTCAGAGCTGAGCAGCGGTGCGGACCCCTTGATACACGGGCCGTAGATAGCCTTGATGGCTCTGAAAAAGTTTTTCATTTCATTGCGGTCCGCATACCCCTTGATTTCCTCAGCCTTTCGGATCATCCAGGCATCCTGCATCTCCCGCAGCCGTTGTTGTACAAGGTGCCGGCATCTGAAAAAGGCTGCTTTGGTGGCGTCAGTCCGAAGGTCCATGTAGGCTTTGTGTAGTCCATTCGTCTCCGCCAGTAAGTTGCTGATGTCGGCGTCATTGTCGTCAAACCAGTCCTGGTGTCGACGGCGTGCGTGTCCGAGGACATCGAGGGCGGTGGACAGGATGACATTTCGCAGTTGACACCATCGTGTCTCCACGGTAGCGTTACCATCTGGAGCATGCAGGTCCTCCAGTTTCTCGGTTATTTGGTTGCTGAAATCAAAACAGTGAGCAGGCAGATTTAACAAAAGAGTATTTAACTTACATGGCGGCCTCTTACCTTGGGGCCTTCGTCGGGGTTGTAGTCGGAGCCTCATCTGGGAGATTACGAGGCGGTGATCTGTCGAACCATCGGCATCGCGGATCGCCTTGGTTACCAGCACGTCCTGTCGATCTCGCCTCCGGACGAGAACATAGTCCAGCAGATGCCAGCGCCGCGACCGAGGGTGCATCCACGTGGCCTTCTCCCGCGTCGGAAGGCGGAAAGAAGGTGTTGGTCAGCAGGAGACGGTGTTCCGCACACGTGCGCAGAAGAAGGAGACCGTTATCGTTGCAGCTACCGAGACCGTGGGGACCCAGCACTCCCTGCCAGGCAGCGTGGTCCGTCCCGACGCGAGCATTGAAGTCACCAAGGACAATTAACTTGTCCTCTTTCGGCACAGTCGCCAGCAAGGCGTGCAGGTCCTCGTAGAATTTGTCCTTCGCCGCATCAGAGCTCGTCATTGGGGGAGCGTAGGCGCTGATGACGGTGGCGAACTGGTCTCCCCGAAGAGGCAGGCGATCATTGATACCCTGCGGCAGACGTCCCACGATGTCGTTACGGATGGCAAAGGCAACACCAGCGTTGCGTCGCTCTGCCTTTGGCCGGCCGCTCCAAAGAAAGTGTAGCCGGCCCCCACCTCCTCCAGCTGACCCTGCTCAGAGAATCGGGTCTCGCTGAGAGCAGCAATGTCCACCTTGTAGCGCGCCAGTTCGCGAGCGACTAGCGCCGTCCTCCGATTCCGGCCGGTTGCTCCTAGGATTGTCTAAAAGGGAACGAACATTCCAGGCTGCTAGTGTGAGTGGACTCACCCGAGCAGCCTGGAGAGTATGGCGAGGAGGATGGGGACGGGGGGTATTGTTGTTTGTTTGAGTTTTACGACCGCGTAGTTTGCGATCTGCGAGCCGCGGCCGGCTGCAAAAGACGTGAGACCCAGCATTTTTAGGGCACATTTTCTAGCCCCTTCCTCCGCGAGGAGGCAAGCAGTGCTATCCCTAAATTTGGCTGCTCGGACATCCCAGACGGCTGCCGAACTCCACTATGGGTCACGGATTTGTTTTAGTGGGAGAACGACCCGAGTTAGTCTGGGCCGCCTACGGGGTTGCTGTCGCCCCCACCGTAGGACTTTTTGAGAGGGGGGAGGTGGGAAGTTCAGGAGTCAGACCTACCAGGTGTGGAGGCACACACAACACCGGAGACCCTCACCTGGTTTAGCCCGCCGGTCGTGACGGTTGCCCTGGGTGTGGCCGCTGGGAAGAACCCAACTTCGAGGAGCCACAGGTTAGAGTTGGGTACAAGATAGAGGCGGCCACAGGAGCATTCACCACCTGTACGAGACAAATGGAGCGACCAAATGCTATCTGTGTGGTGCTGCCCCTAACTAGTACCCCTACACTCCCATCGACACCCACACACACACACACACGCACACACACACGATAGTTCAACCGTCGATTTCGACGATGTCCACCGTATGCTCCACGGAAGGGATGGTGCAGGGACGGTGACTTGCGCTGCAGCTACCGCACTCTATCCTCCTCCCCACCTGAACCCGGTGTCATGACAGAGTCAATAAGACCGGAGGCGGGAAAGGACGCAGGTGGCTGCCGCGATCGGAGCCGCCCCTGGGCGTACCACCAAACCTGGCTCGGATCCCACGGAGTGGGAGTGCCATAAAGGCCACATTAAGAAGGAGCCATTGCAGCCTCTACGACAACCTGCGGTAAACCACCGGAGGCTGAGCCACACCAGTGCACACCATCTACACTAATACATAGACAACACCCTCACAATTATCATAATGTACCTGATAAAATCACGGTTTCCTAGGACACCTACTGTACTGTCTGTAATTACAAGCGTAGTACATCGGGCGGGTTTCGGCAACAGATTCTAGAGAATCATAGTCGCGCAAACTAACCGGCAGAACAGAGATAAAGCAATGCCTTTAAGAATGCGGGCTGGACCTGGTCAGTGAGTCTTGACGACAGCTCCGTCAGGTCAGATCGACAGGAATGCTGGTCACAAATCGCCTGTGATGTTTGGTTAGTCACGCATGAAATGAGTTTGCTAAAAAAAATGTTCGCAGGCGGAGTGGCCACGAACGGCGGCCTGACCTGCCAGGAATTTCAAATAAACATCTACCAGCCGCAGTTTCTGACCACTGAAAGTAGCTGTGTACCAGCGCTGTCCATTAAATACGCCACAAAATTAAGTTTGCAAATGTCCAAAGGGGTTCACAACGAGTGTCATCCAGTGTGAAACCTACACTGGTTGTGCATAGAGCTGAGGACTATTACTATTTACGAAGGGGGTTACGCCTAGGTGATAAAAGCGAAAAACGTCGCATTCAGAAGATGCTTTTCGTACAAATCTTTGCCTGGCAAAAGACCGGTATTTTCCTACATAAGTATAAATTTAGAAAGGAGGCATGCAAGAAAGAATGAAAGCAAAAGAACATACGCGGCCAGAGCACTCAATGAAGAAGGCATCATTGAAGTCATGCATTAGAAGGGACTTCTTTAAGTTCTCCATGACGATGTAGGAGTCAGAGGAGGTGATGAGGACGTAGTCCGGACGGGGAGACCGCAGAAAGACACGGCGAAAATGATCCTGCAGGCCTGTAAGAGAAACCCAGAAGGCGAGATTAACACTCAGCGTAACTAGCATTTGCTAAGATGCCCGAATACCTGAGCAAAACTGGATAAGGGGGGAGGAAGAGACTGCCATACAAGATCTAGGATGACTTTTGTTCGTCGATTGGAAAGCTATCGGCGCGGAACTGACGAACAGTCGGCTGCCCGAGTGGGACTTGTACTACCGACGCAAAATTTGGAAGCAAGACTTATTAACTAGGACTTAACAAGGCTCAAACCAGATGAGATCGTTTCTGCTAAAAAGTCTGGCAATCTTTGTGTTCAGTAGATGCGCTATCTCATAAAATTTTAAACGAAATGCTGAAATGTGTATTCGATTATAAAATATTGCTTAAGTGGGATTGGAATATTATTTATCGTGCAGCATCATTCAACGGTAGTCCAGTCAGCTTTTGAACGAGTTTTTTTTCCGACCACCTGCATAAACTGAATTTGGTAAAAAGACAACAAACGTAGAATAATTTTTGCATTGATTTTTAATGATCGTATAAATTTAAACGTATTTTATACGAAACAAAAAATTAGGATATTCTTGCCCATACTCATTCGGTAGCAAACTATGTCGCCCTAAAATTTTATGCTCGAAGGAAGCGTACCTTCCGGTTTTAAAAATGGTTTTCTAAATTGCTGAATTATTTGAACCTAACCTGTTGTTAGGCCTGCATTCAGGGTTCCCAAAGAAAAAGCTGTGCATTTGACGTGTAAGAAGAATCTCGCATTTATTTAGATCATTAAGACGAAGTAGTAGGGGACTCATAAAATTGTACAATGAATATGGACCATAAAGCATACTTAAAAGGCAGCATTAATAAGCGTAAAAATACGATACGTTAAGAATAACATAATTAGCAACTTTTTAAGACCAAACACTGTCCATTCTGCAAGTATAAAATTTTAAGACGTAATTTTTTTTATTAAAAAAGTACAAGAAAAAAATATTTTTATGTATTTTTTTTTGATAAACTAGATTTGAATTTATACGAACAGTTAAAAGCAATGGCAACGGCAGCATCATTAAGTAATTATTCCACAGAGTGTATTTTTGAAGGTCGATGTAATAATTTTTTAATGGAAAAAACAATGCAAAATTTCGGTTAAAATTTCCTGAGATGACACATCTACTGTATACTGTTTTTAAAATGTGAGGTACGAAGTATGAGACTAACACAGCATTAGTCTCATCAACCTCCTCAAACAGTTAAAAAGCGTGTGTACGATTCAATGCATTGACAACATAAAGCCGGATTCTGAGGTGGACTCGTAAACCCCTACCAGCTATTCACACTAAAAACACACCTACAATTAGGCATGACTGCCAGAAACTCCCTTAAGTAAATTCTGTCTACCGCGAAACCGTAGGCTCTGGCGACACAGATCCATAGAATCCGAGGAGCCCATTCATAGCCTGCAGTCAGAATCGATCAGGTAGCGAAACACCCGTCAGGACGGCGAGTCCATGGATCAACAATAAGGCGCCTGACTTAAATGCCCAGGCAATCAAGGGACAAAGTTCAAACCACAGTTCTCGCAGGGCATGTGACACGGCTGGCTGACAAAGGCAATTAATTCCGAAACGTAAATAAAATTACCTCTGTCGATAACCTTTTTAGCTCACCTACATCGAATGTGATACTACAGTTAGCCGTCACAGGCAATTATGTCCACAACATGCTACCAGGAAGTGAGCACATGACCACTGACTTGCAATTATATTACTTTATAGTGAACTTGACTTTCTCCTCTCACCTACAGAGCTCTAATGACATGATAAGGTCATGAACAATAAGGTGTCTTACTTAAATGCCTGGGTAATAGGGGTTTCGAATTCGAACCCCGATACTCGCAGGGCCTGTGACATGGCTAGCTGATGAAGGCAATTAATCTTGAAACGCCAATCCAAGCACCCCTGTCGGTAAACTTCTCAGCCCACCCAGATCCAAGGTTGTGTTGCCTAAATCAAGCGTGATACTACAGTTGACCGTTGCAGACGACAACGCCTACCATATGCCCCAGTAAGAGAAGACCACTTGACCACTGACTTGCACTTGGATTACTTTATAGTGAGCTCGACTCTCTCGCCGCTCATCCCACAGGGTTCTAATGGCATGACAAGGTGGAGATGGCTGGCGGTGAGTTCAGGTACAGTGGCCAAACAACCCGACTGCCTGCACACCACGCACGCCCGCCACATGTACCAGGCTACTACTGTTAGGGCGACTCGGATCTCACACAAGCGTAAGATGGCCAGGAAGACTACAATAAGAAGTAACCACTGAAACTTGACTCTCATACTTGAGAGGACCAAGGTTACCCCGTCAGTTGAGAACCATCCACGCCAGGACTTTAGCTCGCCATGATAGATTCCATCGCCACAGTGATAGTACAGCGAAAAGTGCACTGATTGTGCATGACGGTAAATTCCCCTGTGTAGGTTTGACTCTGCCATGCATCAGTCGAGTGTCCGAGCCCGGCAACCAGTTGGTGGTGCGATTGGTTACAGTGGCTGATGCGACCGGAAGGCCTGCATATAAGACATTCCACCACACGGTAGTAGGTACAAATACAAGTGAAGAGGCGAGTTCCAGGAAGAAGCCGCGAAGAAGGAGACACGCTCACTGAAACAAGAGCTTTACTAACCTGGCGTTTCGGATTCTCACTCAAAGCCATCATCAGAGACAATCGCACAAAAGGATGTTAGGGGCACAAGTGGTGCAGTATTTACAGGATGTGGTTGCCAGGCAACCACAGTAGATGAAAACTCACTTCGAATCAGCGCAGCCAAATAAATGCGTGTCATGAGCCGCTCTAAACCGCAAGGGAGGCAGGTGAAAGGTAAGACACGTAAACACAAACAGAGAGAAAGAAGATTTCACGAGATATGGCAAGAGAAACTCACTCTGGAGAGTAGAACCAGACTTTGGCGGGATTTGAAAGAATTGAGTACAACGTCGACCCCAGGTCCTTTGGACGTAAGTTACAGACAATGGCGAGTGACTGGGCTCGACGAGACAGGCCATTTGGACATCACGCGTCCTCTCAGCTGGGTAGAGGGGAGAAGTGCCATTTAGCGTTTTGTGTGCAGCTAAGTGTAACAATCGGGAGAGACAGGAAAGGAGAATGTTGTACTGGTTGTGACTTTGAAAAAACTTAATGTACGAACGTACGAGTTCTCAAGACTGGACTTTTCGAGTCCAGTCCCATAGTTTACAACAGGAGTGCGCTTCCTTAGAGATGAGAACTGCCACAGTCTCGGAGCAGTTAAGCATTAATCAGGTAGCATTTTTGAAGTTTTACAGTAATTAACTTTTGAATTACAAGCAGTCCACAAGTTCGGCAAAAAATAATGATCAATAAATGACACAAATAGGTAATAGGACAGGATGGGTTTTCAAGTTAAACCAAGCTGAAAACATATCAATGTGCCACAGCAATTACTCCAACTGGAGGTTCTAAGCTCTTATGCGCTGCCGGCCCACCTAATTAGTCTTTTTTAATTGGGCAGCAGAGTTGAGAGTTCTGGTCAAGATTTATGCGATTCAGCGCCGTAATTATGGGACCGAATACCATAAAAATGGAGGCTATTTTTCGAAACCAAACGTAAAAATATTATAAAAATTCAGAAACTTGGTCCCTCAGATTGGAAAGGACGTTGCAAACGAAATGAATGAGCGAAAATTATATATTAAATAACTCATCTCCCCCTAAAAGTTAAAGCGAAAAACGTCCTCAAATAATCATTGTCAAGATAAAAAAAGACTGAATTCCAAGAGGAGGAAGTTTATCCTAAAACGTGAACCGCCAGGGTATAACTGATCACAGTCGAATTGCAGAAAATATGACACAAGACGCAACCGATCGGAAAAAATGAGATCATGATAGTTAATTCAGCATATATAGGTCTGAAAGGGAAGGCTATCTCTGATGTACCACCGAGCGCATAAAAAAATCAAACAGTCACAGTGCTTGAGCAGTGAGGTTTCCAGACACGGCGAGGGTTGGTGAAAAAGCTACAAGGATTTTTTACCTACGCTGTCGCACGAAGGCATTTAGCCTTTACATCCTCCTACTCAACGTTTTACGACTTCCTTGCACATTTCCTCCGACTTAACCGTGCAATACAAGTCCCATCTAAAATGTGGCGATTCAAATTGCAACGAATTACGTTCACCTAATTCTTCAGGCCTGAGAAAAATTGTCTTCAGTTATATTCGTCTCAATGCACGTATTGAGCAGATTATCACTCTCAGTTGCTTTATCTGGCTGTAATCACATCCTGCAGTTGATTCAGAAACTGCAGTCAGTACGAACGCAAAATTTCACTTCCGAATGCTTTTACCAATGGAAATTTGTTTGCTCTAATCAGCTGTCGCCTGGGCTGAACTAACGCTCACGAACTCTAACGAGTTCCAACAATTTTATCTACTATCTAGTATCGGCTAAGTCGCTGCATCGAACCCAGCGGGACCATCATAATGTCGCTGCCATTCATCGGCTGAGGAGCCATAAAGTATGACATTTACGGCACGAAAGCAGACCTCTAATGAGGCCTACATACAGAACTCGAAATTTGATTGCCCAATATAAGAGTAGTGATTTCTATCCGTTAATGCCCGTTTTTACCGAGAGTATTTCTTTTATTCGCACCATTTTTCTCCCTATTCGATTCAGAAAAGGGTTGAAGACGTCGGCTCACAACCGCAAAACAACCCCAAACGTTTTAAAATATAACATAAAGTAGAGAACAGTTACATGTAAGGCCAATCATGTTAACAATTCTTTTTCTTCAAGTCATCGATGAAGCTTTGTCTAAGAAAAAACTAAATCAGCCAATACGCTCCATGTGTGTCATGGTATGCTCGTTGCCACAGCTACAAGATGCGACTAGCGTCTCTTCCAGCAATTAAACCCCGTCGTCTAATTCACGCACAATGCAATTTATAGTTAATCTCGTAAAGCAAAGAGTCACTGGAACTTTCAGGTCCTTCCTTACAGCAATTGAATCCGACTGCATGAAATCTGGCCTAGAACCCACTGCTTTCGGGGAGAGGTGAATATTTCTATTTTTCTGTTGCCGTCATTTCTTGCTAACTTCCAGTTAGTACCATAATGCGACGGCATATTTCAGCGGCCAGACATTCAACAAGTCAAAATACATGAAGTAGTTGTTCTCCACCTTAATTTTCATCAGTTTACGACCAAGTTGCTCCGCTGACCTCGGCGTGACTTTCAACTTACCTGCTGTCCTCAGCCGCCTTATTAACTATCTATTATATCACTCATAGCACAGCTTTAGACTTCCAATTAGATCGAAATATTAAAATAAAAAATTCTACCGCTCATCAGAACAGTCGAGATTTTTTTATGTTAACGCCCGTTTTTTAGATTTATGGCCAATAGTACTTTCAAAAAGCGGGATTTTCACTTCTTTTCCTGCTCTCTGTTTAAACCTTAGTGATGAGAGCATGACTGCCCTCGGAATTCGTTCTGCACAAAGGGTATCCACCTACTAGTGAACGTCAATTTAGATTCCGAACTGAACGTGAACTTCAGTACGACGAACGGTCAGGTATTCGTACCGAATATTTGGCGTGAATGAAGCCTCCATATAAAAGAATTCATTAGTTCTTGAGATGTGTTGGAGCAGAAGAGTCTGAGGTCGGTAGCTTAAGGGTTACAAAAAACAAGAAAAACACAAAATGCGTGCGTCTCATTGAAAGCAGCGGTGATATAGGTAAGTGATCTGTTCCCAGCATGCAGTAACACTAGCCTGTTGACGAGGGCGTCATGCACATTATAGAAACGGAAAACCAGCTGGGCAAGGAAAGGATGAGCATCACTGGTAACTGTCCATCGGGGCGAAACCGCAGGTTTTTCGGACAGCCAAAAATGTCAGGCGATGAGTAGAGAAACACTACAAGGATTTCCAGGTATAAAAGTTCCTTTTATAAAGTGCTTTCCATCGAACACTGTGCAGTTTATTTGAGGTTTCAAACACATGCGTGAACATTGAGGATGTGAACGCCTCAGGTCATATCCAGAGGCCAGAACTCTGATGTGACAGGGGAAACGGGAAACTGCGTTTTTATTTATAAACTGTTTTCACTTATTATTCTGGCCAGCCCCCAAAGTATTTCACCCAAAAACGCATAATCATTTCAAAAATACAACTCGATCTCCTCTCACATGCGTTCAGATTGTAAACCCGACGAAGACATCACTGACTGAAAAAAAATCTTTTAGAAAATATTATTTTGGCAAAGCTCTATAAACATCACAAATCAACTGAGCTATGCATAAAAAACTTAGATATGCTTTGTATGGCTCTAAATGACCGTTTCTGAGGGTCAAACCAAAGGAGTATGTACATACATGAAGTGTATCTGAGAGTTAGGCTGCGAGGACTTCTTCTTAACGTGAACTCCAGCACCCTCACCCGTGGGAGTCGTTCAATCCCCTGTTATGTTAAATCTTGGTGCTTGTGTTTGAGGAGCCAGGTCGTGTACGTCGTACACGTAGACGAGGTAACCAGCAGCTGCGCCCACGACTGACCGGCTAGGACGGTGGTCCGATTGTAGGGGTGGGGGAGAGAGTGAGATCGACGGCTCAGCGCATTTTGTTCACTATAAACAATCTGACGCACTTGAAACTATCACTGTACGCTAAAAGCCGTGGCTTTGAAGGTTACAAACTGACGGGATAACTCGGACCGCGTGGTCAGCCCAATGCGTTTTTTGTGTGGAGTGGCTGACTCGCGGACTGAGAGTCAGGCTGCAATGGCTCCTTCTTAATGTGGCCTTTATGGCACTCAAGCTCTGTGGGATCCGAGACAGGTGTTGCAGCACACTTAGGAACGGCTCTGTCCGCGCCACCTACATGCACCCTTTCTCGCCTCCAGTCTTCTTGACTTTTTCATGACACCGGGAACAGATGGGGGAGAGGGAGATAGTGTGGTAGCTACAGCGCAAGGCTAATATCAATGAAAACTAATCCACGCGCAAGTCACCGTCCTTGCACCACCTTTCTGTGGAGCGAACGGTGGACATCGTCAGACTACGACAGTCGAGCTGTCGTGTGTGGGGTTTAGGGGGTACTAGTTAGGAGAAGCATCACACAGATAGCATTTGGTCACTCCATTTGTCTCGCGCATGAATGCTCCTGTGGCCGTCTCTAACTGGTACCCAACGCCGGTACACATAACGCACAAGCCAACAACTACTTTTCGCACCCAGTTTGTACACTCTAAGGACATGGGTGGCTATTTCAACAGAAAACAAATTTGCAAAAGTCAAATCGGTAAACATTTGTTTCCAGAAATTCATAATCGGGCTGGTACAATTATAAGGGAAATAAAACAATGATAGTTTAAGAGGGTTTAAAATCGTCTAATAGTTAATATTGATAATTAACACGCCGCCTGCATGATGAGGTCGACGTTTAGAGACCATTGGGATTGTGTGAAGAGCGGGAGGTAGAGTAGAGTATAGGGATTGAACATCACTGTCAAGTACGCAGAGTGAACAATTGCCATTAGGAGATGGGGACGTCGGGTGAACAGCACCTGAATTGGTTGTCGGCCATGGAAGAGAGAGCGCTTGTACGAGCGTCTTCTGACAGCCCAGTGCTGGGTTTGTTAGCCTTATAGTTGTACCAGCCTGATGATAAATTACCGAAAACATATGTTTACCGATTCAACTTTTTAAGATTTATTTTCTGTTGAAATAGCCACCCCTGTCCTTAGAGTGTACAAGTTGGGTACAAAAAGAAGCCGCAGACTTCTGCGTTATCAGTACCTGTTGTTTTTAGCTGTCTTTCGAAGGGCTCATATACACTCTTTATGTACGCGAGGCAGAATAGGGCATAAGCAGTGTTGTGTCCAGCGGAGTGCGTATGTTTAAGAAAGCCTCTATGCCGAATAGATTGGTTGGTTAGTTGTTCGTACAAACTGGCAGTCATTACACGTGTATAAACATGAAGCGAGAGTAACGGGACGCCACAACCTGTTTCAAATAGTCGAAGGTAGCCTGGACACTGAGAAAACGCGCATTCCTGGAGTCCGTCGAGTTATCCAGATTCTTTAGACGGACCATGCACTAGTAAGCATACCTGGTTGAATGTCACGCTCAAACGGAAGGAACGGCGGCCAATCCAAAAAGGGAGATAACATACAGTTATAGTTTTTTTGCACCACCCCTCAACAACAGAAAAACATGCGGTATTTATATGCCTTTGAAAATTTAACTGCTCTGGACAGGAACAAACTTCGAATGGGCGGCAGAGGTCACGAACTGACAACCACCTACCAGGTTGAACTCGACACACAGGGTGACAGCGAAAAATGTGGGTTGATTGATACACAAAAAAGGTCAACTGGCGAACAAGAAAACTCAATGACAGTCTGATCACGAGATTCAGTGGCTCACTAAAGGTCCATAAACCATTAACCCCAGTACGGCTGACTGTTTTACCGAGACGGAACCCAAAATTTGGCCTCGACAGATGGTTGTTTAAATGCCTTGACCTTCTAGTATAGGATTCCGAAACAACTGTCAGGTTAGCTGAACAGTTGGTGAAAGTGCTGCAAGGTGTCCGACTGGGACATAAATAGGATGATGTCTCCCCGGCGTAATGTCACTCAGCACCTTGATGCCAACGTAACGAAGCGCACAAAAACCAAGATAAGGCAACTTATAGATCTATCTCCAGCCTATGCTTTGAGTCGGCGTTACAGCGACTAGAGATCATGACGAAGTCGTAGATATGGTCTGTTGATGGCACGCTTGAAGGGTCTAGTCACCGGCAAAATCGATGGAATCGTTAGATGTGGACTACTCCTCATAATCAAGTTACCGATTAGGATTTAAATTCGCATCAACTTTAGCTTGTAGATGGGATGTGATTGGCTGACGACGTCAGTATACCCAACACAGTCACTTAAGTTGCCTTCATTTTTCAGCACACAAATTTCGATTAACTGTTTGTCCCTATGTGACTGCTTGGTCTAGATTCTATAAAAAAAAAGCGGTGAAAGCGCGCTCCATCCCATAATGAGTAGGCATAATTTATATGAATGCATATGAATGATGGAGTTCAATAAAACTAACGAAAGTTAGAACAGAGCATAGGTATGGTAGATAGTCCAGAATGTTTGAAAACAGTGCACCCTCCGTAAACCCCCAATATAACCAATATGCAGTCGATTAAACAGAATTAGAGAATAGGGCAACTGGTTGTTGACCGCTGTATACAAACTTTTGCGGAATAAGCAACCAGATAAAACGGCTTAGGAAGCACAGCTGTACTGCAGACACTTTGAAAGTGGGTGGGGATTATGACATAGAACGGTCCATCTAAGTAAAGATTAGCTACGAAATAAGCAGACGCTCGGATCTGCTGAATAAGCATTCGCGGAGCAGCAGCGACAGCGGTATCAGGTTGAGAAGAGTTGATGTCTGGCACGCCGAAAGCCTTATAAAAAGAAACAAAGCCCGATAATAGCACTATGACATTGCGTCCGTGAACCACCATGAAATAAGTTAACTTGTAACTATTGTCTTGTGTTAGGTTCTTGAGCCGAAGCGCTAGAAGAGACCACTTCAAAAAGACAATCCGAGCGGCTGTTACGGACCCACCCGTACTCCGAATTCCCAATACACCACCTGAAAATGTTGCGCTTTGCAACTTCGACGCAGCGGCGTGAGCGAATAGCGGGAAAGCTGGATGACTAAACCAGGACGGGGTTCTTAGTATTAGATACTGGAAGTTTCCACCGTTTCTGGACTCTCATACCCAAGATTTGACGACATGAAATCTGTAACAGTACAACGTGGATGGCCACTGTCTGTCCAGATCCTCAGTTCAAGTGCTCTGGAAATAAAGATCCTGGAAGTTCAATCCGACTTTATCCTATAACACGCGACTCATTGTTGTGATGATCACCCTCTCGGAGCAACCGAACCGTGCACTACTTGCATGAGAAGCAGTCAATGACTGTATGACTAAAGGGGCGTCTTACAAACGTCTATACAAATACACCATTAACTGCATCCTCAGAAGTGCACTGCGCGGTCCTGATTATTGGTTCTCAATTTAAAGAAGTAGACAGCGGGACCACTGCTGAAAATACAGAGTAAAGTTGACATAATCTCCAAAACGAATATATTCCTCGGGTGTTCTCAAGCCTTCGAAAGTGTCTAACAACAGAGCGCGACATCTCCATCGCCACGAAGATCCGCGTGTGCCATGCAGCCGTTCGGTCAGTATTCCTCTAGGTTATGAGTGCTAGATCAAAGTAAAAGCACCACGTTTTTCTTCCGATACATCACTGATTGTGGTCGGTTTTTCTGCAGTAAATAGAGGGACGGCTTAAGCTAAAATTGGCTCTACTAGGCTCATCGGTAAAAACGGGAACGCTCATTAGGGTAAATAAACACTGCAAAACAATGTTTTTGCGGAGACGCAGTACTGGAAGTTGCTTCCTAGTTCGATAAGTTTTAACAAGTGGTAAGGGCTTGAAAAGCAAACCTACAATGCTTATAGCTGGTGAGGTGTGCGGAGAAATCCACTGTCATGAAAAGAGATGAAAATCCGAAACCAAGAAGAAATGCCAAAATGGACTTCTGATAAGACCTTAGGTTCATCCTGTAGACACCTAAAGCGAAGAAAAGTGGGAAAATTACTGCATCAGCTTTAAGTACCAAGAGGGTATTGATTGAAATTTTTGAAATTAGATTACTAATGACTTGAAGCCAAGCTCGTGAATTAACGTCAGTCTTTTAAGACAAACTGTTGAGGTCCTCTTTAATCAACGTTTATGACTCGGCTACGTATTAATATTGGTTGATCTTTGTGTCTGGCTAACAGCCGCTTTGCAGAAGATCAAAATTCGAGGTGCACATTAACATGGCTACGAAGGACAGGTATAGGTTCATAACGAAAGAAGTGTGACATTCGATATGCAGGACAAAATATACACATTCTGAAACGAAAAATTCTATTAAAGTAGTAAATGAATACAATCTACATTTGATGGTTTCTTTATAATATAAAATCCGGGTAACGCTAAGGATCTTAAGAAGGCAAAAGTTTTCAATCCAGAGCACAAGCATATGTTTACAATTACAAATAACTAGCATAATGTTAAGAAACAAAAACGGCGTCGGGTAATTAGGTAGACACGGCGCACATGCGCTGCTGGGTAGGTATTCTTAAAATAATGTGGGTTGAAAAGTACACTTAGTGGTTTCGAGCACATGTAGAGCTGCTGTAACAATATCACGATGAAGAACGTGCACATACATTCCAGAAAAATTTGCCGTCAGATGGGTTAAGTGAAGCCACACTTCAGCCAAAACTGCAATTCGGAAGGAGCAAAAGTGGGTTTATTTAAATGCGAGTTCATATTCCTGTTTTAAATAATTGAAAAATAAAACTGAATCAGATGCTGGATCGCAAGCAGTATACACAGGAATGGAAACACGTCTTTCCATGTACTAAACATGAGAGTTCGGAATGCCCTCAACATCTTGTGCTACCTCGGTCACTGAGTTATCTATCTTAGATATGACGCTATGATATAGGAGTTCTGAAACTACCTTATTTCGGAACTTCTCGGGTATCCCTGAAAGAAGTAATCAAAGCAATAATAATCCAAACAGGTATAATACGGAGATTGTTGACACGGGTGAGTTCCAGGAAGGGGGCGGAAGACAGAGACGCGATCGCTGGAACACAAAACATCAGGCGAACAAACAACTAATTTCAGCGATCGCATATCTTCATTCCTGAAGGAAGTTGCTATGAGGATTAAATTTATAGTATCTGGATTTAGATAGTGTGAACGGAGATGTGATTGTACGGGAATAAACAAAATTCTCACTGTCCCTGGACGTTAGTAAACATTTACCAAACAAATGAGTCCTTGTTAATAACAGTTACAAGGTGTGCAGAGCTAGAAGCAGTTACGGACGTGAAATAAAATCTTCTGAAGCACATCGTCTAGCGTATATGGAAGCTGGAGTTCTATGAAGGCATTTAGAGTCCTCGTCAACTATTAACCCCGGCTCTTGTTTAAAGGATGATAGACAGAGATATATGGTACATAACTGAAATACCATAGAGAACTGATAAAAATTGCGGTTCTAACCTAATGTGACACGAATGAAGTTGATCCGTGTGGCGATACTTAACATCCGATTGTTAAAAATGGATTGATCGACTGTTTTCGTAGACATTTTTGGTACGGATTCCGCTTCAATCCTTTCAGTAAACCTGCCTGGAATGAAGGCAGTACACTTTCTATCAATCGCAAGGCTAGCTGGACCTACTTGACTGAAGCTGAGATAATGCGGATTTATCACAAAACATGACGTCAAGGTCGCGGGTGGTTATTTATAACATCGTAAATTCTACAGCGTTTTCTATTGGTCGTTGAGATTGTTGTTCATTGCTTTCTATGTGTTCTCGACTAACTATGGCAGTGTCGTCCGGTTCCTCAATCATTCCTGTCATTGACGATTTCAGCAACGACAGCGGTGGGTGAGCCTGCGTTCGAGGCTTTCCGAAGATTTCTTTATGGAAGCCTTTTCATGTCTTTCGTTGAATAAGAAGACACAATCGAGTGTTTTAGCTAAGTGGTAGATGTACCTTGATTTCTTAATATATTTAGGAATATGGTTAGCATTTCAAGCCTCTGAATTCACAAAAATTTCAAGCTGGCATGTAATACGTTAGCTGCGACCCAGGAATGAAAAGAAAGACGTTAGTGAGTACTATATACTAATAAACTGAGTATCAAGAGAAGCTATGGAAAGGGGAAAACCTAGGTACAAAATAATCTAAATCCGATGGCTGATTATCTAATAGGGATCCAGGAGGAACGAAGGACGGACTGCAATTGTAATGAACCACAGTTCCGACTGAATTGTTTGAATTGACTGGTAGCATTTTTCGCGCGGATCCCGGATGGCGATGAAGTGATGGAATGTCGGTGAAGATGCCGGTGCCCCCTTCCACTCTCGAACGCTTACCCCCATCCCCACGAGTACCGTCGCCGCTCATCGTATCGCTACCCTCCGTTCAATGTCAGCATCCCCTCGTCCCGACCCTGCAGTTGCCCACAGCGTTGCACTCCCCACCGGTTATCCAACAGACATGACGCAATTCCCCCCACTCCAAAAGGGATATTGCCTCATGTAACGCTCCCTTCTTTATTTTCTATTGTTCCCTTTCATACCTTTATATCCTTCTTAATAGTAGAATCCATTTCCAACATTTCTGCCGTTCCTTCTAATGACTGTTGCGTTTGAGTGCTTGGCATGGGGCTTAGAGACCATGTTCAATACGCGCATCATCTAATAACGACTACAGGTGCGTTACTTGCCCATGTGTGTGCAAACCTCGAAGTCTTCGGCCGCTACACAATGAGAAATACTGGTCGTCGGGCTCGACCAATAATGGAGGTTCCTGGATTTCATTTCTCTTCCATTTTTATAACTTCTCAATTTTCAAGGTTGGATCCGATCAGTGATGATTGGTTGAGGTTTATTTAAAATATATGTTTGGTTAGCACCGGCTTGGCA
>WEDG01006472.1:0-20718 GCA_017591395.1 Schistocephalus solidus
TGCGTCCATTCTTTGCTTATGAATTCCCATAAAAACCTTTTTTACAAGTGATCACGCATTAATTCATTGTTATTGTCCAGTCTCATCATCTGTAAAGCCAGAAATTAAATGTACCTTTTTAACTTTGGTCCTGTTAAAAAGAATTATTTAAAGTTTTAACAAGCACTCTGGATTTTCCAAGCTTTTTTAAACAATGATTAAGTTTTTTCCATGATACGTTGCAAGGACTAACAGAAGGCCTCCTCAATGTCATTCCACAAAAGAGCATTATATAAAATGCTGCTTCTTCCACGGTTGCACACTTTCATCATAATTGGCTTCAACAATTATCGGTCCACTTAGGGATCGCAGAAATATTTGAATTAGATTCAAGAATGAGGATCGCGTGAGAAAGGCGTAGGAAGTCTCCAGCAATTAGCGACGATAATACTTCCAGATCTGTTGCCCAAGGGTTCCGCCTCCATTCTTTCTCTTAATCTCGCAAAGTCATTTCACCCTTACTCGATTGCAAAAATAACTTCATTAAAGAGGATTTGGACAAAGCAAAATTGTTAAATGCCTTCTTTGCCAAACATTTTACCCTTGAAACCAATCCCATCCCTTCGATCGCCCTGACGTCTCATGGGTTGCTCACTAACATTGCTTTCATTCCTACAAATATTCAGAAACAGCTAAGCCAACTTAAACGATCACACTCAATTGGGACGGACAACATCCAAAATTCCCTTATTAAACAGCTTAGTGATTTTCCACCTTTGCTGAGCAAATTATTCTCAGTTTTTTAACAATGGTTTCTTACCTAATTATTGGAAAACCTCTATTTTAATTCCAATCTTTAAATCTGGCTTACGCTGAGATGTTCACAATTTTGTGGTGTTCATAAAACACATCCTCTTGCTAAGCTCTTTGAAAAACTAATTGCCGTACAAATTACAGATTTTCACATAATCAATCAACTTCTTAGCTCTTCCCAACATGGCCTTCTGACCGATCACCCTTGTGAAAAATGTCATCTCTTTTTTCTAAGTTAGCATGGGCATAGCAACCACGTATATTATTTGTTCTCCGGCTTGTACATTTTGAAAACCGTTAAGACTTCACTCGTTCTTATCCTGACATCAACGCTGCAACTGCACGTACCTAATTGCTATGTGGAATTTTCGGGAATTTTTCTTGTGCCGAATTTCCTCACAAAACGACATCAACTTGGAATTTGTTTATCACCTTCGTCGACTTGATAAAACAGCCTCTTCACCAATAAAAGCTAACAACCGCTCAGTGAACCAAAAGTGCAAAACCCCTTGAAGATCTGAAGTTATCCAGACCTTTGAGCTCTACAAACGACTTATTCGTTCCTGAATATTCTTCATATAATTTATTGTTTTTTTAAAGCGGTTTTGAACGGAAAGGCGCATTTATTGCTCATATTATTTCTATTGCGGCGTCGTTGGACTTCCGTTTGAAATTTGCTCCTCTTCAAGCTTTTGATTTTTGGCCAATAATCTGTACCCGAAGTCAGGACTCAACGAAATAAGTTGTCATTGGATCACATATTGTCTGTTTATCAGGATCAGCCTATAAGTGTTTATAGACATTGTGATATTCAGGCACACAACAATTGATATCGGAATATTGAAAAATATGCTAACTCAGCTTCATTCGGATCCTGCTTCCTACGGGCTTCAGAAAACAGTCTCTTGCTAGGATAGGAGTCAACATCAGAGAGGAACGGAGAAGCACTGGCAAACTCACTTCAAAGGCTGCATAATTATTTGCTTCGTATAACATTCGATAGTGAATTCGGTTTGGAAAATCACTTCTTATGGTGCTCAGTTAACTATTCGCTTGCGTATTTAAGCTGCTCGTTAAAACTTAATGCATCCTCGTAGAGATCTTGCTGGCATGGGTAACCCAAATGTTCACGACCCGACCACGCGAGAAAATTATTCACCGTTTTGGCCAGGATTCAAAACACCAACTTCTAGATTAGCGACCGATGCTCTGGACCACTCGGCCACGCCCGGAAAGCCAGCAGACAAAAATAGTATATACTCCAAAAATAATAATCTCTCCTACCTTTGTAAACCATTTTCGACTTCATCAGACAAAAACTTAACAGAAATATTCAAGTCACTCTCGGCAGACCGAGAAGAACCACCAAGCAGCAATATTTAAGAAAGCAGTGCACTACTGAACATTACCAAAACTAAGCTAAACAGTGAAGAGCTGGCACACTCTGATAGATGCCGAGGACTCATAGCCAGAGTTTTAAGATTAGAAGGAGACCTCGATCTTCTATTGGAAATAATAGCAGTCCTCATAATACATAAAAAATTAAATCGCCGAAACACGATGCAAATGAGCTGAAACACATCAGCAAGCTAGACTATAATCATCGCAAAAAAACGGTAGAGGTCAATAGACACAATATTATGCGAAACAAAAAGAGAAAAATAACGAATTCATTAGAACAAACCTCTGAATCCGTTGAAATACAGATGACCAGAAAGAATCTAAGCGAGGAGGAAATTATGTCTTGCGTTTCCCCAGGTTCGGGAAATCTGGTGCACGTAGAATCCGACTGCACACTAGTAAATCAGTGATCAACGATCTCTGAAAAGTCAAAAAAAGAAATTTTTAGGTATGTTTAACGCCAAGAAAGAGCGACAGCAGCATGTTCTATACATATCCATCGATTTACAATGGAGTAGGTCATGGTAGCCAGCGAAGTAATGGCAGAAATTTGGCCTGCGACTTATCGACAGACCTGGATGCCACAAACCCAAATTCAAGTTTCACGGGTGCTATTTGAGCAAACGTAGTATCAGAAGAACTCACGCTGTTTGAAAGATCATAAAGATGTCTGCAAATCAACCAGCAGGCTCACCAATGAAGACCAATTTGAACACATAATTATAGACTGTGACCAAGGGCATGATTCAACCTTCCATCACTAAAAGAAAGCAGGATGCAGAAACAAGTTTTTTACCTGATAGATCATTTTATCTGGTAGTTCACGGAGTCACAAAGGCTATTGGGAAAACGCCAAAAGAAAGGGAAAAAAAGGATCTGCTGATATTGCAAAATTTATTGAATGATACGCAAGAAACTGGTGTGATAGTCGACATCAAAAAGATCTTTCGATTGGGGCCTCTCGTTAGAAATGAAACGCATGAAGTTAGACCAAGACCGTTAAATGTCATCTTGGGGAGCAAACAGCAGGAAGATCTATTGCTCTGTCGAAAGTCACGACTACGAAAGAACCATCGAGGGTTTTTTTAGCCGGATTACTCTCCAACCGATCAAATGAAAATGAGGACACTGGTAGCAGAATTGAAATGACGTCAATACAAGGGGGAACAAAACTTGAAAATTTTAGACAACAAAATCGTCAAAACAGTGCGCTCTTTTTTATGAGAACATTCAGGGAAATTGACGGCAACCACGCCGGTCAAAGCCCCACGAAATGCCTATCGATTTGAACCCAGAAAGGAGACTGGATATATCTTGCGAAATATCCATAAATAATCGCCATGTGCAGGAAAGAAACAAAATCTTCAGAAATCAAGGTAACGAAACAAGATGACAATGATGTTCACAAATATGCAGAGTCTATTGAACAGAATGGATGCAATTAAACTGGTCGTGGACCATTAACAACCTGGATGGACGGATTGTAGCTTATCCGCATGGATAGAAACGGACAAAGGGGTGTTGGAATCGCAATGTTCATACGAGAAGGCATTGACTTCATTCCGGATGGGCCCTCGCCAAATAGGAACTCGTTTTGCGAAATACTTAGTTGTAAACTGAAAGTCCCAAACCAACCAGACCTCCCTATTGCCCGGTAATATCGACCCCAAGGACAGCGAACTGACACGGTTAAAGCACTCATCACAGAGTTAAAGCAAATCTGCCGCAGCAAACACTTATTAATACTTTGAGATTGCAACGCTCCCGATATCGATTGGGTATCAATGTACTGCTCGCGATCGGAAAATTCATTCGAACAGAAATTACTTCAGTTGGTAAATGATGAGTTTCTTACCCAATATGTCACAATGGAGACGCGGTTCCAAAATGAGCAGCAGTCAAGCTGTTTGGATCTAATCATCATAGCATCCTAGCATTAAGTGCTTACGTGCCACTTCGACGAATTGATCATTGTGTTCTTGCTTGGGAGTACAGTCAATTTTCTTTACCCAAACGTCGCGCGGTTAGGGAGAGAAAGGTAGGGAAAGGGGATTATCCCAAAATGAAAGAATTACTGAATGGGATAGACTGGAGCCCTGCACATGAACTTGACCCAAACGCTGCATGGTTCTTCAAAAGTAATTTGAATCAGCAGTTGGTAGATAAATTCGCCCACTTAAAAACGATCATGCGTCTCCCGACTATAGTGGGTGACCTCGAAAATAAAAAGGAATCTCAAGAAGAAAAGAAGAATGTGGAGAATATATGCCAGTTATCAACAACCCGAACATTTGTCCGCATTCAAGAAACAGTGAAATCGGTGTCAGAATCTTCTGAGAAAAGAAAGATCAGCCTTTGAGTCAGCAATAGTCAAAGACATACCAAGAAATACGAAAAAGGTTTTTGCTTGCGTAAATAAGGCAAAACGAAATTGGGACTCCATTCCTTGTCTAAAAGACTATCAAGGAAACAAATTAAATGATAACTCTGATAAGACCAAACTCTTATTAAATTTCTTAATGTCCGTGTATACAGAGGAACCACCTGTTGACGAGGATGATTCCTACAGTACTGCCACATCTTTAAACAAAATAGGCACGGTGTGATTCCCAATGGACACAGTATGAAAAACGCTGAAACAGCTACAGCCCACTTAATCACCTGGCCCAGATGTTTTATCCACAAAAGTTCTCAATAAACTCACAGACCAGCTGGTCTCTCCGCTCTTCAAAATATTTGAAAGTTCGACGTAGGCGTGGGCTATGCCTACCGAGTGGAAGATTGCCAACATCACCCCATCTATAAAGGAGAAGAGAGAACATCATCAAACTGTTTCCGACCAGTCAGCCTCACAAGTATCTGTTGCAAAAGGATGGAGAAGATAATCAAAACGGAACTGATGAGGCATCTTGAAGAGAATAACTTGCTAATTTCATATCAACATGGATTTCAAAGTGGTCGATCCTGCCTCAAAAACCTACTCTCATCCATGGAAAGTTGGAAAAAATCATTAGAAATGGGTTTGTAAGTCGATGTGGTCTACATTGACTTTAGCAAAGCCTTTGACAGGGTTCCACACAGACGTCTGATCTTTAAGCTGCGTCAAGTGGCTGTGGCTGACAACCTACTCAAATGGTTTGCCGACTTTCTCACAGACAGGCGCCAGCGTGTTTGTATTGGAGACGACATGTCTCACTTGGAAGCCGTTCAGAGTTGAGTTTCGCAGCGAAGCGTTCCGTGTCCCATTTTGTTTCTGATATTCGTGAACAACTGCCTGGATTGTTTGACATGCGAGAAGGTAATGTTCGTTGACGATCTGAAGTTATGGATCTCGATTGCAAAACCAGAGGATGCGCGGAAATTACAACAAAATATAGATCGCTTGCACAAATGATGTGATGAGTGGCTGCTGAACCTTAATTTTAACAAATGCCAAATAATCCGACTGCGATCTAGTTCCAGAAGGATGATTAAATTTGAATATAAGTACTTCATCAGTATTCACCAAATCCAGGAGGTAAATATTATAAAGGAATTGGGTATATGGATAACACCAACTCTCAAACCATCGTCGCACTGTGCGAATATAGCAAAGAAAGATATGTGTATCTAAGGCGTAAACATGGGATCCTTCGTTAATTTTGACGGAGAGCTTTTTGGGCGCGTGTTTGAAACCTTTATCTGGCCGGTGTTGGAATATTGCGTTCAGGCGTTGCGCTCTTGGACGAAACACGACTACGCTCTGCTGGAAAAGTTCAACGGAGGGCAACGAAACTAGTCAGTGGATTGGAATGCCTACCCTATGAGGGCTGACTAGAAAGACTAAAAATGTTTCCTCTCTCTTATAGGCAAAACAGAGGGGATATGATCTTAGTCTTCAAACTGGTCAGAGGAGTTGATTGTGCTCTTCAGATGGCAAACGTTTTTGAATTGGCAGACATGACAAGTCTCTGAGGACATACATACAAACTGAAAAGAAAACACGCCCAATTTTAATTTTTTTAATTTTATTTATTTATTGCCAGTTTACAGGCAAGGTCAAAAAATGTATCCAGTAGAGGGTCAATCTGACAGTGAAAAAAACTCCTGATCGTTGTTTCAGGTGTTTTCAGGAGAAAAAACTGCAGCTTATTGAGTAATTAAAGTTCAGGACAGGGACGCGTTAACACAGGTGCCCGGTGAAGAACGTCTCCATTCAGTGTTACGGATCCGGTATTATGCACCAGCAGGTACGTTGGCGAGCGGCTGTTCGCTGTCAACTGAGAAAAAAAGCTGATTTAGGTCTGCAGAGCCAGTAATATTGCCCTCAGCATGAAGTCCGGCACAGGATTTAGAGTCCGTGAACGCCATAAGAACCTAAGAGAGCTTCCACAGAGTCAGCACCCAAAAGTTTTGGAAGGTGTCCTGAATGTAGAAAACTAGTAACAGTTCGCGTAAACAAGGGATAGCTTTGCTGAATTTTGATACTTCTAGGTAGCTTATTCCAGATTGCTTTAGCGTTTACCGAAAAAAACTGTCGTAATCTAACTGTGCGTGCCAAAGGAAGAAATAAAAATACATCTCGATGACTGGTGCGCCGAGAGTGGTCGAGGTGCCTCAGAGATGTAAGGGGGTTAAATGTACGACTGTTTAGAAGTTTAAACAGTAAAAATAGTCCCTTCTGTAATCTTCGAAGCCACAGCGGGTCAATGCTTGTAAGCTCACATCGTTGTTCGTAGGACAGGTTTCGGTGTTCTGAATAGAAAACTCTTTTTGTAAAGAAGTGCTGGACTGATTCTATCTTCTTTCGTTCACTAGCGTGCAGAAGGCTTACTATAAACATTTAAAATGTTTTTGGATAGCGTCTTTATTTTTATGTATAATTTTATGATTAGTAAACAATTTGCTTTAAAACTAACTTGCAAAACTTATTATTTTTATCTCTGTCTGTTAGTAGTATGTTTTTTTTCCATTTTTAACATCATTTATGCTCTATGTTATTCGAATGTGCAATGAGCCGCACGTCTAGGTTTTGATATAGCTTTATGACACGAATGGTACTAGCGGTTTCCTACAGCTAGATCAAACATAATCAACACTATGATATATAATACAAATATGAAGACTGTATGACTGCATTGAAAGTTTCTTACCGTTGAACTCTTCTTGCTCCTAATCTATTTTCACCTTTTTAGCAATCAGTCAACTAAGTCTAATTATTCGGCAGACCCCACACCGGAATCGACTGCGCTCGCATCTGATTGGAAGTACCTATCCCTTCGAATCGACCGCAGACGTTTCTACCTCTGTCAAATGAATACCCTCGAACGTCAATAACAGACTAGTCTTGACTCTAAACATTATTTGCCTGATACATTCATCTTCATTCTGTATAGCTGTTTTAACTTCATTTTTTCTATTTCTAAACCTTGGAAAACAGGTTTTTTTTACTTAAAACAAACTCGTCATTTCAACACTGCTATTTAAGCAAACAAACAAACCAAAGCTTAAGTGTTCAATGAAAAGAGGAGTTTGTTTTAGGTTTTTTCCTGTGTTCTAAGGATTTGACGGCGCCAAGCAGTGCCAAATCAATAAACCTATCATTATTATTATTCCAGACTAGGCCTGACATACATTTAATAGAGGCTGATTCTAATGTTGACGGTTTTGAAATTTCTGAGCATAAACCCAGTTGTTTGGCGTGCTTTCGAGACAATCAGGGCGCAGTGCTCTGACAGATTAAGAATACTAGAATATGATATGCCCAGATCCTTTATAACTCCGGGCACATTTAGATCGTGGCCGCCTATGCTTAGGTGGGGCTGATGGTTGTCGCCAATAACCATCACGGAGCACTTTTGCCAAGAAAGTGGGAGGCACCATGTGCGACACCACTGAGCGAAGGCCTGAAGATCCATTTTTAAGAGCTCAAGCACGATGTTGCGATCAACCGGTTTATATCCATAGGTAACTTTTAAATCGTCAGCGTACACAAAGGGCCAACCATACTGAAAACAATCAGGAACATCGTTGACAAAGAGGTAAAATAGAAGCGGGCCGAGCACGCTGCCCTGAATAACTCCGCTCCTCACATGCGTGGGGTTGGAAATAACATCAGAAATTTTAACCCGTTGTGTGCGAGCATTCAAATAGGAAAATATTAAGTTCAAAAGCTTGTGACCTATGAAGAAGAAGGCAAGTTTTAGCAGTAGGAGATCATGGTCCACACGATCAAAAGCCTTATTGAAATCGGAGTAAACGGAGTAAATTGCAAAACCGCTGTCTCTAGATTTTAGCAGATGATCAATGAAAGAGAGCTGGCAAGTGTCACAAGATTTTTTTCAAGAAAACCATGCTGAGCCGCATTAAGTAGGTTATTCTCTCTTAGGTGACGCATCATCTTGTCTTTGATCAAGGTCTCGAAGATCTTCGAGACTGCTGGTAGTGTATTTTTCAGTATAAATCAGTATATATAAGGAAGATAGGCAGAGCCTTTGAAAAACCTATTTACAGATGAACGCTAGCAAAACAAGCAACTGTTACATTGCGATAGTCGTTTTAGCATATCGATCATTGCTATCGACTCAATATATGTCCATCAAGTAAAAATGCATCAAGTCTTCTTTTAAATATTTCAACGCTTTCAGCCTGAACAACCGAAGCTGGCAGTTTGTTCCATTCTTCAATCACCCGTTCGGAAAAGAAGTTGGCCCGCACTTCAAGTTTAGCGTGTTTTCTTTTCAGGTTGTATGGGTGTCCTCGGAGACTTGTCATGTTTGCCAATTCAAAAAAGTTGGCCATCTGAAGAGCACAATCAACTCCTCTGACCAATTTGAAGACTAAGTTCATATCCCCCTCTGTATTGCCTATAAGAGAGAGGAAAAATTTTAAATCTTTCTAGGCGGCCCTCATAGGGTAGGCATTCCAATCCGCTGAATAGTTTCGTTGCCCTCCATTGAACATTCTCCAGCAGAGCGTAGTCGTGTTTCGTCCAAGAGCGCAACGCCTGAACGCAATATTCCAACACCGGCCAGATAAAGGTTTCAAACACGCGCCCAAAAAGCTCTCCGTCAAAATTAACGAAGGACCTCCTGATTGCGTCTAAGATACACATAGCTTTCGTTGCGATATTCGCACAGTGCGACGATGGTTTGAGAGTTGGTGTTATCCATATACCAAATTCCTTTATAATATTTACCTCCTGGATTTGGTGACCGCTGATGAAGTACTGGTATTCAAGCCTTACCATTATTCTGGAACTTGACCGCAGTCGGATTGTTTGGCATTTGTTAAGATTAAGGTTCAGCAGCCACTCATAACACCATGTTTGCAAGCGATCTATGTTTTGTTGTAATTTCCGCGCATCCTCTGGTTTTTCAATCGAGTTCCATAACTTCAGATCGTCAGCGAACATTACCTTCTCGCATGTCAGACAATCCAGACAGTTGTTCACGTATATCAGAAACAAAATGGGACCCAGAACGCTGCCCTGCGGAACTCCACTGTGAACGGTTTCCAGGTGAGTCTTGGCATCTCCAATATAAACAGGCTGGCCCCTGTCTGTGAGAAAGTCGGCCAACCATTTGAGTAGGTTGTCAGTCACACCCATTTGACGCAGCTTAAAGATCAGACGTCTGTGGGGAACCCTGTCAAAGGCTCTGCTAAACTCAATGTAGACCGCATCGACTTACAAACCCATTTCTTATGATTTTGTCCAAATTTCCATGGATGTGAGCAGGTTTGTGAGGCAGGATCGACCACTAAGAAATCCATGTTGATATAATCTAAGCAAGTTATTCTCTTCAAGATGCCTTATCAGTTCCGTTTGATTATCTTCTCAATCATTTTGCAACAGATACTTGTGAGGCTGACTGGTCGGAAACAGTTTAATGATGTCCTCTCTTCTCCTTTATAGATGTGGGTAATGTTGGCTATCTTCCACTCGGTAGGCAGAGCCCCCGCCTCCATCGAACTTTCAAATATCTTGGAGAGCGGAGAGGCCAGCTGGTCTGTGAGTTCATTGAGAACTTTTGCGGAAATACCATCTGGGCCAGGTGATTTAGTTGGCTGTAGCTGTTTCAGAGTTTTTATTACTGTGTCCATTGGGAACGACACCGTGCTTATTTTGTTTGTAGATGTGGCAAAACTGTTGTATTGGTCCTCATCAAAAGGTGGTTCCTCGGTATTCACGGACATAAAAAAATTGAAAAAGAGGTTGGTCTTATCAGAGTTATCAGTAAACCTGTTTCCCTGATTGTCTTAAATACAAGCAATGCAGTCACGATTTCGTTTTGCCTTATTAAGCAAGCATAAAATCTTTTCGAATTTCTCGGTATGTCTTTGATTATTTCTGACTCAAAGGCTGATCTTTCCTTTCTCAGAAGATTCCGACATTAATTTCGTTGTTTCTTAAAAGCAGAAAAATGTTTCTGTTGTTGATATCTGGCATATGTTCTCAACAGTTTTCTTTTCTTCTTGAGATTCCTTTTTATTTCCGATGTCACCCACTCGGGTCGGGAGACGCCCGATCGCCTTTTAAGTGGGCAGAATTACTATAAAAACTGCTGAATCAAATTACTGATGAAGAACCAGGCAGCGTTTGGGTCAGGTACATGTGCAGGGCTCCAGTCTATCCCATTTAGTAATTCTTCATTTTGGGATAATCTCCTTTCCATATATTTCTCTCCCTAACCGCACGACGTTTGGGTACAGAAAAATGACTGTACTCCCAAGCAAGAACACAATGATCACTTCGTCCAAGCGGCACGTAAGAACTTAATGCAAGGATGCAATTGTAATCTCTACTTATGACTAGATCCAAACAGCTTGACTGCTGCCCATTTCGGAACCGCGTCTCCATTGTGATATGTTGGGTAAGAAACTCGTCAGTAACAAACTGAAGTAATTTCTTTTCGAATGAATTTCCGATAACGAGAAGTACATTGACACCCAATCGATTTCGGGAGCATTGAAATCTCCAAGTATTAATAAGTGTTTGCTACGGCAGATTTGCTTTACCTCTGTGAGGAGTGCTTCGTCCGTGTCCGTTTTCTGTCCTGGGGATCGATATACCACGGCAATATGGAGGTCTGGTTGGTTTGGGACTTTCAGTTTACTACCAAAGTATTTTGCAAGCCGAGATCCTATTTGGCGAGGGCACATCCTGAATGAAGTCAATGCCTTCTCGTATGAACATTGCGATTCCACCACCCCTACCTCCGTTTCCATCAATGCGGATAAGCTGAAAACCATCTAGTCTGACTTCTGTGTCTGCGATTTGTTCATTTAACCATGTTTCAGTTAGAGCTATGAAGTCAGGTTGTAAATGGTCCACGACCAGTTTAATTTCATCCATTTTGTTCAATAGACTCTGCACATTAGTTTACATCATTTTAATCTTGTTTTCTTCCCTCGATTTCTGAAGATTTTTAGTTTTTTTTTCCACATGGCGATTTTTGCTGGATATTTCACAAGATATATCCAGTCTCCTTTCTGGGTTCTAATCTATAGGCATTTGGTTGGGCTTTTGACCGGCGTGGTTGCCATCAATTTCACCAGATGTGCCAATAAAAACGAACACACCGTTTTGACGATTTGGTTGTCTATAATTTTCAAGTTTTTTTCCCCCCTCGTATTGACGTCTTTTCAATTCTGCTACCAGTGTCCTCATTTTCATCCGATCGATGGGAGAGTAATCCGGCTGAAAAATTCCTCGATGATTCTTTCGTAGTCGGGACTTTCGAGAGAGCAAAAGATCTACCTGCTGTTTGCTCCCCAAGACGACTTTTAATGGTCTCGGTCGAACCTCATGCGTTTCATTTGTAACGAGAGGCCCCAATCGAAAGATCTTTTTGATTTCGACTGTCACACCAGTTTCTTGCGTATCATTCAATAAATTTTGAAATGTCAGCAAATCCTGTGTAACCCTTTCTTTTGGCGTTTACCCAGTAGTCTCTGAGACTCCCTGAACTACCAGACAAAATGATCTGTCAGGAAAAAAACTCGTTTCTTCATCCTGCTTTCTTTTAGTAAAAGAAGGTGAAATCACGCCCTTTTGTTACAGTCTTTAATACTGTGTTCAAATTGGTCTTCATCGTTGAGACGGTTGGTTGATTTGCAGACTTCTCTATGGACCTTTCAAACAGCGTGAGTTCTCCTGACAATGCGTTTGCTCGAATAGCCTTCGGAAAACCTGAATTTTGGTTTGATGCATCCAGGTCTGTCGATAAGTCGCAGGCCACTTTTCCGCCATTACTTTGCTGGCTACCATGCCCTGTTTCATTGTAGTACGATGGACGTCTAAAGAGCATGCTGCCGTCACTCGTCCGTGGCATTAAAGATACCTTACGATTACTGTTTTTCGACTTTTCAGAGACAGTCGATCGCTGATTTACTTTTGTGCAGTCGGATTCCATGTGCACCAGATTTCCTGAACCCGGGGAAACGCAAGTCATAATTTCCTCCTCGCTTATTTTCTTTCTGGTCATCTGTATTTCAACTGACTCAGAGGTTTGTTCTAATGACTTCGTTCTTTTTCTCTTTTTGTTTCGCTTAATGTTGTGTATATTGACCTCTATCGTTTCCTTTCGATGATTATGGTCCAGCTTGCTGATGTGTTTCAGCTCATTTGCATCGTATTTCGGTGAGTTAATTTTGTTGTGTTTGATGAGGACTGATATTATTTCCGAAAGGAGATCTAGGTCTCCTTCTTATCTCAAAACTCTGGTTGTGAGTCTTCGGCATCCATCACAGTGTGCTAGCCCTTCACTGTTTAGCTTAGCTTTGGTAATGTTCAGTAGTGCACTGCTTTCTTCAATATTGCTGCTTTGTGGTTCTTCTCGGTCTGCTGAGAGTGACTTGAGTATTTCTGGTAAGTTTTTGTCACATGAAATCGAAAACGGTTTACAAGGATAGAAGGGATCATTATTTTTGTAGGCTGTACTATTTTTTTGTCTGCTGGCTTCCTGGGCGTGGCCGAGCGGTCAAGAGCATCGGTAGCTAATCGACAGGTTGGTGTTTCGAGTCCTGGCCGAAGCGGGGAATAATTTTCTTGCGTGGTCGGGTTGTGAACATTTGCGTTTGGCCTAAAGTCGTCAAATGACGTAGGTCGGCCGTTTTTGGAAAAAAGGCAATATATGCGATTCCTTCCATAAAATAGGGAACGTTTCACTTTCAAGAGCAAGATTAAATATCTTATACAGAAGGGATGGTAATATATCGTTTGCATCCACCATTAGAACGCTGACCGGGACGCAATTTGACCCTGGACTGTAAGATTGACGAAAACGCCGAATAGCTACGGTCACGTCCCAGAAGGTAAAATTAACGGTTGTGAGGACGTTACCGGACCAAACCCGGATGTTAGGAAAAGGGGCGACAGTATTTTCACTAAACGTTCTAGACACGAAAGCATTGAAGCTATCAGCAGTCAACTTACTCTCTGCACTTTTACTGTGCGCGAAAAGAGCTTCGCAACATTTAACGTAGGGTTTTCGGCAAAGGTAACCTCATCGGCTTGTCGGTTTTCGTCAGACAGCTACTTAGCCTCTTCAAAGGTTTGTTGGATCAAGGGGAGGACGGAGGTGTCGTTTTGTAGATAAAAACGACGGGAGAGTCTACGCAGTCTACGGCGGAATGATAGAGGGAGGTAGACTTCACCCTTGACATTAATTATTTTCTTACGGGAAACAAAACGAGAAATAAGTGGACCTAGAAGTTTGTAAAAAGTATCAGTAAAACCATTCACATCCGAACATACAAAGAAGTTAATCCAGTCGTGGGAATTTTGAAGTTTTCGCAATTCCCTCATATTTGCTGATCTGAAATAACGGAAAAAGCTATATTTTTTGGAAAACGTTTCAGCAGCCTCTACTTCTAGTGTAGAAAGAACAATAATATGATCAGAATTCCCAAGTGCGGGCCATCTTTTTATCCCAACAGGTGATTGAAGAATGGAAAAAACTGCCAACTTCGGTTGTTCAGGCTGAAGGCGTTGAAATGTTTGAAAGAAGAATTGATGAATTTCTACATGATGGAAATATATTAAGTCGACAGAAATTGTCGATATACTAAATTGACTATCGCCATGCAACATTTGCTTATTTTGCTAGCGTCTTTCTGTAAATAGGGTTTTAAAAGGCTCTGTCTATCTCCCTTATATATACTGAATGAGGACACTGGTAGCAGAATTGAAAAGACGTCGATAAGAGGGGGAACAAAACTTGAAAATTGTAAACAACCAAATTGTCAAAACGGTGAGCTCGTTTTTATGGGAACATCCGGTGAAATTGACGGCAACCACGCCGGTCAAAAGCCCTACCAAATGCCTATAGATTTGAACCCAGAAAGGAGACTGATATATCTTGTGAAATATCCAGCAAAAATCGCCATGTGCAAGAAAGAACTAAAAATCTTCAGAAATCGAGGGAAGAAAACAAGATTAAAATGATGTTAACAAATGTGCGGAGTCTATTGAACAAAATGGATGAAATTAAACTGGTCGTGGACCATTTACAACCTGACTTCATAGCTCTAACTGAAACATGGTTAAATGAACAAATCGCAGACACAGAAGTCAGAATAGACGGTTTTCAGCTTATCCGCGTGGATAGAAACGGACGTAGGGGTGGTGGAATCGCAATGTTCATACGAGAAGGCATTGACTTCATTCCGGATGGGCCCTCGCCAAATAGGAACTCGTCTTGCGAAATACTTAGTTGTAAACTGAAAGTCCCAAACCAACCAGACCTCCATATTGCCGTGGTATATCGACCCTCAGGACAGCGAACAAACACGGACGAAGCACTCCTCACAGAGGTAAAGCAAATCTGCCAAAGCAAACACTTATTAATACTTGGAGATTTCAACGCTCCCGATATCGATTGGGTATCAATGTACTGCTCACGATCGAAAATTCATTCGAACAGAAATCACTTCAGTTGGTAAATGACGAGTTTCTTACCCAACATGTCACATTGGAGACGCGGTTCCGAAAGGGGCAGCAGTCAAGCTGTTTGGATCTAATCATCAGTAGAGACGACAATTGCATCCTTGCATTAAGCTCTTACGTGCCGCTTGGACAAAGTGATCAATGTGTTCTTGCTTGGGAGTACAGTCATTTTTTAGTACACAAACGTCGTGCAATTAGGGAGAGAAATGTATGGAAAGGGGATATCCCCAAAATGACGAATTACTTAAAGGGATAGTTTGGAGCCCTGCGCAGGTACCTGACCAAAACGCTGCCTGGTTCTTCATCAGTAATTTGATTCAGCAGTTGGTTGAAAACGTTTGCCCACTTAAAAGGCGATCGGGCGTCTCCCGACTGGAGTGGGTTACATCGGAAATAAAAAGGAATCTCAAGAAGAAAATAAGACTGTGGAGAATATATGCCATATATCAACAACCCGAACATTTTTTCTCTTTAAAGAAACAGCGAAATTGGTGTCGGAATCTTCTTAGAAAAGGAAGATCAGCCTTTGTGTCAGCAATAGTCAAAGACATAACAAGAACTTCGAAAAGGTTTTTGCTTGCGTAAATAAGGCAAAACGAAATTGGGACTCCATTCCTTGTCTAAAAGACTATCAAGGAAACAGATTAACTGATAACTCTGATAAGACCAACCTTGTATTCAATTTCTTAAAGTCCGTGTATACAGAGGAGCCACCTTTTGATGGGGAAGAATCCTACAGTACTGCCCCATCTTCAAACAAAATAAGCACGGTGTGATTCCAAATGGACACAGCAGGAAAAACGCTGAAACAGCTTCAGCCCACTAAATCACCTGGCCCAGATGGTTTTTCCACAAATGTTCTCAATAAACTCACAGACCAGCTGGTCTCTCCGCTCTCCAAAATATTTGAAAGTTCGATGTAGGCGTGGGCTCTGCCTACCGAGTGGCAGATAGCCAACATCACCCCCATCTATAAAGGAGAAGAGAGGACATTATTAAACAGTTTCCGACCAGTCAGCCTCACAAGAATCTGTTGCAAAATGATGGAGAAGATAATCAAACGGAACTGATGAGGCATCTTGAAGAGAATAACTTGCTAAGTTCATATCAACATGGATTTCTTAGTGGTCGATCCTGCCTCACAAACCTACTCTCATCCATGGAAAGTTGGACAAAATCATAAGAAATGGGTTTTCAGTTAATGCCATCTACATCGACTTGAGCAAAGCCTTTGACAGGGTTCCACACAGACGTCTGATCTTTAGCTGCGTCAAATGGGTGTGACTGACAACCTACTCAAATGGTTCGCCGACTTTCTACAGACAGGCGCCAGCGTGTTTGTATTGGCGACGCAAAGTCTCACTTGGAAACCGTTCACAGTGGAGTTCCGCAGGGCAGCGTTCTGTGTCCTATTTTGTTTCTGATATACGTGAACGACTGCCTTGATTGTATGACATGCGAGAAGGTTATGTTCGCTGACGATTTGAAGTTATGGATCTCGATTGAAAAGACCAGAGGATGCGCGGTAATTACAACAAAAACATAGATCGCTTTGCACACATGGTGTGATGAGTGGCTGCTGAACCTTAATTTTAACAAATGCCAAATAATCCGACTGCGGTCTAGTTCCAGAAGGATGATTAAATTTGAATATCAGTACTTCATCAGTAGTCATCAAATCCAGGAGATAAATATTCTAAAGGACTTATGCATATGGATAACACCCAATCTCAAACCATCGTTGCACTGTGCGAATAAAGCAAAAAAAGATATGTGTATCTTAGGCGAAAACAGGAGATCCTTCGTTAATTTTGACGGAGAGCTTTTTGGGCGCGTGGTTGGAACATTTAGCCAGCCGGTGTTGAATATTGCGTTCAGGCGTTGCGCTCTTGGACGAAACGGATGGATGAAGGATGGTGACGAAACTAGTCAGCGGATTGGAATGCCTACCCTATGAGGGCTGACTAGAAAGACTTAAAATGCTTCCTCCCTCTTATAGGCAATACAGAGTAGATATTATCTTAGTCTTCAAACTGGTCAGAGGAGTTGATTGTGCTATTCAGATGGCCGACTTTTTTGAATTGGCAAATATGAAAAGTCTCAGAGGTCACCAATATTCAATTCAATTTATTGAGGGAAATAGGCATGGGCCTTTGATTACCCTATTTGTAACGTAAAATTAAGTGCGGTATACAGAGAAACCGTGTGGGTTGTAAAGGTACAAAAGGCGGTCATAAAATTTGACAAGTGGTGCACGACTCTCGAGGGTTAAGATAAATGCCTCATCGCTCAGGCTCGTTTTGGAACATAAAACTCTCAAGGTTCCTGTTAAAGCTTTCCAGGGATGCTGACATCAGAACGTCTTCAGGGAGGGCATTCCAGGGTTTAACCACTCTGACAGATAAGGAGAACTTGCGCACATCCAGTATCGCCTGCTGGACACGCAGTTTCAATGGGTGACCTCGGAGATGGGTCGTGGTGGCAAATTAAAGAAGTCCGAGAATTCTTAGGCAACAATCCAATCCCTTCACAATGCGGAATGTCTGCAGGAGATCACCACGCATTTGCCTATAACTCAAAGGGAACAGATTGAGATTCATTAGGCGGGTTGGATATGGCGAGGAGCTTTGACTTCTAACCATTTTGGTGGCTTTTCCTCTGTACTCTTTTCGAGGCAGTTCTGATCTTGAACTGTCCAGGGTTTCTAGGCTTTGCATAGCATATTCCAAATGCGGCTTATGAAAGTTCCAACAGTCTAAGCAAAGAGATCTTTATCGAAATCCAAAAAAGGTTCGTCTGATGGCATGCAACACCGCAATCGCGCTCTTCGCCACTTTCGAGCAGTGAGACGATGGTTTTAAGGTGGTGGTCGTCAGCACACTAAGGTCCTTTTGGGTTTCCACGTCTTTTAAGGCTTCACCGTTGAGAAAGTAACTTCTACTTTCGGAAGATCCAGATGGGTTGCCTAAGCGAAGTATTTTACGCTTATCGACGTTGAACCGCAAAAGCCAATGATTCGACCACTCCTCCAACCGAGTTAGGTTGATATGCATTTTATCTTCGTCAGCAGGGCTCTGGATTACATTCCAGATTTTAATGTCATCGGCAAACATTGCTGCTTCACAGTCGAGATTCCTGACACAATCGTTCACGTTTATTAAAATCAGTATTGGCCCTAGTAGTGAACCCTGAGGAATCCCACTCTCAACCACAGCAGAACTTGACCTCTCTTGGCCGATGCACACAACCTGGCGCCGACCCACAAGGAAGTTTTCGATCCACTCGAGGAGGTTACCTCTGATTCCAATTCGTTCTAGCTTGTACAGCAGTCTCTCGTGCGGCACAGTATCGAAGGCCTTTTGAAAGTCAATGAAGGCAGTTCAGTTCAGTTCAGTTCAGTGTATTTGAGGAAAATAGGCTTACGCCTTTGAAATCCCTATTTGTTACATAAAAAGTTGCAAGAATAAGAAGCAAAATTAAAGAAGTAGCAGTCAAGTGAATGCAGGCAGGTTTACGTGGCACAATTGATATTGTTAAGGTTAAGTAGTCACATAGTCTTCGTGGTACTGTAACATATGTATGTCAAGCTGATGCTTGAATGTATACACAGACTGGGACATAACAATCGCCTCAGGTAGGTTATTCCACGGTTCCACATGACACGGTTGGTGAAAAATTACTTCCCACATCCAATCTTACTTGGGGCACACTTAGTTTGAATGGATGACCTGGAGATTTTCGTAGTGGCGAGTTGGAAAAGTCATCACATAGGAGGGCACAATCCATGCCACGCACGATACGGAAGGTTTGTATCAAAGTCTCCGCGCAACTGCCTCATAACTCAGAGGATAGAGCTTTAGGGTTATTTAGACGAATCTCATATGGCAGTTCAGATTGACCTCTCTTACTAATTTTTGTGGCTCGCCGCTGCACCCTTTCGAGCATGTTGTAGTCCTGTTGCGTCCACGGTCGCCAGGCTTGGATCGCATATTCAAGAGTGGCCTTACAAACGTACCAAAGACTTTAGAAAAGCAGTCTTCATCGAAAAACTTTAAATGCCCGCTTGATAGCGTACAGTATTGAATTGGCGGATTTAGCTGCCTTGGAACATTGCGTAGAAGGCTTCAGGTTGTCTTTCATCCAAACTCCAAGATCCTTCTGTGTATGTGCTTCTCGGAGTGGTAAACCATTCAAATAGTAGGGTCGCATATCAGTGACCCTGATTTCGATTTCCCAGACGTAGCAGGGTGCATTTGTTTGAGTTGAAGGACAAGAGCCATTTTGTGGGACCACTCGTCCAATCGACGAAGATTTTTCTTGGAAATTGTCTGCATCAGCAGCATTGTGGATAACTTTCCAGATTTTTATATCGTCCGCAAACATAGCAAAGTTACAGTCCAATTCCTGTACACAATCATTAATGAACAAGAGAAATAGGATCGGTCCGAGCACTGAACCTTGTGGGACTCCACCTCGATGACTCGTGCGCTTTGATCGCGATCCGCCTACGACAGACCACTTGGGAACGACCGACGAAATTCTTGATCCACGTAAGAAGTTTGCCGCCAATACCGAACATTCTCAACTTGTGAAGGAGACGCTGGTGTGGAACACTATCGAAGGCCTTCAGAAATCAATGTAGGCCACGTGCACAGTGTCTTTTGCATCGAGTGCTTTGTCCAGCTTTTTGCATCGTATAAAAGTAAGTTCGTAACACACGATCTTCCCCTACGAAAGCCATATTGTAGCAGTCGATAAGAGGTTACGGGTTTCTAAATAACCATCAATTCCTTTTTGACAACCTTCTCCATAACCGCAACAGATTGAGGTCAGGCTGACAGGCCTGTAATTTGTAGCAAATGCACGACTACCACTTTTGTGAAGCGGTGCGATGGGTTGTTTTCCAGTCAGGAAGAATTCCCGTATCGAACGATTTCTGGCACAGCAACGATAGCGGTTTCGCCAGCTCGAGCAAGTTCGAGGAGTAGCTTGCTGGAATCTCGTCGGGGCCAGGAGATTTGCATGCCTTCAGATTTTAGTTCTTCAAAGACCGCCGCTTCTTGAAAAGAGCATATCCCGAATAAGTGGTAATTCTGTAGTCTCGTAACTTGATGGAATAAAAACAGCTTCTCTAGTGAAAACCGACTGAAAGAACTGGAAAAGTGTTCAGCTTTGTTTTTATTTTCTGATATCTCGAAACCGTCATCGTTTCTCATAACAGGAATCGGGTTCCTGTTACGTGTGGTTTTTCTTACATAGCTGTAGAGTAATTTGGGATTGTGAACTGCTCTCTGAGCAACCTCCTCGTAATCCCGTCGGCTTTGAAGATCAAGCTTTTAACCCTTGTTCCTCTGAGTTTTGTATGCTTGCAAGGCTAAATTTTCATTGGATCGGCAAAATTTCTTCCAAAGCCTTCCTTTCCTGTTAATCTCTGAAAAAGAAAACTGAAAAGAAAACCCGCCCAATTTGAAGTGCGGGTCAACTTTTTTTCCAAACGGGTGATTGAAGAATGGAACAAACTGCCAACTTCGGTTGTTCAGGCTGAAGGCGTTGAAATGTTTAAAAAGAAGAATTGATGAATTTCTACATGATGGAAA